>JAWDGP010003379.1:55000-240000 GCA_033675545.1 Elysia crispata | reverse complement strand
CAAATACAAGCACTGGACATGGAACAATTAGCATGAAAATGTCGATAACAGATAAATTGCGATCACCTTACACTATCAGTATCAGTATGATCTACTTTAAACATGACCTTAGATGCACTATATTCTATATTTTTATCATGTGAACACTATTCTTGTTATTATAGTTATTCATTCTCTTTTTCACTCATATATATCCTTGTTTTATAGCTTATGACATATGAGGTGAAAAACATGGAACTCAATCACTAGTTCCTAGTCAATAAATCTCACAGTTCACTTATATTTATTTAGGATGAAATTTGAGTTTTTGTAGCCTAGGGTAAAATCTCTCTCTCTCTCTCTCTCTCTCTCTCTCTCTCTCTCTCTCTCTCTCTCTCTCTCTCTCTCTCTCTCTCTCTCTCTCTCTCTCTCTCTCTCTCTCTCTCTCTCTCTCTCCCTCCCCCTCCCCCTCCCTCCCATCTACATATTTATCTCTCTCAATTCTTTCTCAATCTCTCAAATCATCTGAGAGCTGGGATGTCAACTACCTAAGAAGATAGGAAAAAAAATTGCCTCTTTCTCTATCAAGAACATTACAAACAAAATATGGGTGAAATGTCCTATGTTGGTTGGGGTACTTTATCTTAAGATCTTAATATTAGCACCTATAATGATTTAATGCTGAAAATGAATCCCTGAAAAATATTTAAAGTTGAAATTAATTAGCAGTCACTCTTTGCAAGCCTGCTTGACAGCAAAGGTAATCTCAGAGTTTGAAATTGCTAAACAAGAAATCTTTGTCACAAGATGGTGTTAAATCATTCATCTGCTTTAAAGATGAGTTGCATGTAAAGTCGTATAAGTATAGAAAAGAAGACAAGCTTTTCAGCTTCGCACGAGAGAAAGAAAAGGTGAAATTCTGCAGAAAGTTAATTACAACACTTCAATGAATGTGTTTGTTTGTTTCTTTTTATTTCAGTTCAACTATTATTTTTATTCTTCTTCAGAAGACTGGAAATCCAATATGCATACACATACAGTACATATTCTAATACAATGTAATTTGTTCTCAGATCCATCAACAAAATTTGTTTTAGTAAAGAAAATATATATAAATTTTTATGTGAAAAAAATGAAGTCAAAATGATACATTCATGTATCACTTTATTTTAATGAAATCTTACAAACCACAGACATTGCACTGGTTTTAGAATCCCACTATCAAAATGTCAAAAATGACACACAAGTGAAATATTACCAATTGGATCCTTCATTATCTGGGAAACGAAAATAATTTGCTCAAGTGTAACAAGAAGTCTACATCTTGAGATATCATAGTGAAAGAAAATTAAGTCCTGAACAAGAATAATCAAAATCTTATTGACACATTGTAAGCGTAATTCTTTAGTAATTTTATAGCATCTTATAACTATTCCCTTTTAACTTAGAGCTTTAGCACTTATGATCTTATATTTTGAAGACCTTTATAGACCTATCTTAGTTAAAACTATGCTGTGCACTTAAGTCACTTAACACAACGGTCAATAACACTTTAAAAGTGAATAATGAGCTTTCGAGAATGACAAATCTGATTCAAAATGTTTTTTGTTTTTTATACTGATATTTCTCAAGTGTCAGATAGGCAAAATATCTTTAAACTGAATAGAACTGACAGCAACTGTCTTTTCAAATCTATAGAATCCTAAAACTAGGGAAGCCTTAAAATGCAAAGCAATTGTTCTTTCATTAAAGTTTGGTAAATTTGAAAATGCGATGGTTTTTACAATTCTCATAAAAAGGATGAGCCCTTTTAGAAAAAAAAATTTTGAGCTGAAGGTATTGTAAACTAAAATAAATGTGTCTCTGTTGTAAAAATCATAAGTTGAAATTTCTCTGTATCAGTAGCAATTTTAACCACTACTAAATCATTACACTCTCTTTGAAGATTCAATCATAATAATATTTTTTTTCAGGAATGTCTTTTCACTAATTTATAGCAATTGTACAAAGCCACATAAATTGATACAGTTTTTTAATTGGCAAATTGTATATTATATGATGCACCCTTTGAGAAAAGAATAGTTGATTATTTAACAGGCTGTAGAATTTATAGATAAAACCTCTATAACACTGCGCACTGTGGGCAAACCTTCCCACACTCTTGGTAAACTCGACACTGGCACGGTGGTTCTGATGACGAAAGAGAGAAGCAAGTTTTACAAAAAAAAAAATTGCATAAATAATGGTAAAACAAGAAAGACAACAGAGCTGCTATGGAAACAAAATGACAAAGATATTAGTTTAAATGCCGTAATGAAATCTTTCTTTTATAATGTTTCTTAAAACTCAGCTGCTTTCTCATATTTTGATACCACAAAAAATAATATTAGCTTTGTGCTCTTTGAATTAAGAACTGAATATAAAAGGGCCTGTAAAAGACCTCACGATCATTTTTTTTTCTGAGTTGGATTTTGGAAATTTTCACTTCAATTTTAAAGTTTTAATTTGTTTTTTATGTCCCAAAAGTAGGACAAGTTTTTTTTTTCACTTTTACCAACTTTGAAAATATAATTTAATTGATAGACTCAGAAAAATGCTTTGCTAAAAACATGAAAATCTTTGCAAACTACACTGGTATTGTTTGTTTGAACTGTGTGGATCAAATAGACAGCATTTCAGGCAGTAAAGATTTTGAAAGGAACAAGAGGGAAAATGACTAAGCTACAAAAGCAAGGTAACATGGTTCTTTTCTTTTTCTCAACTGATTTTTTTTTTCATAACTTTCATTTAAAAATAATCAAATCTAAAAGCATGAACTTACTTTTTTATTGTCATCCATCTCTTAGCCACCATGACAAAAGCATCAGGTGCCCCTGCTAGCATAGCTTCTAAGTCTAAAAGCTATGATGAAAGAAATAAAATCATTCAAACTTGAAGAAATTGAAGAGTTTTGAACTAAAAGGAAAATAATGAAAATTCTAAATAAATCATCAGCTTAATTAACCCGCACACTTTTATTTTAGAAAAAGTACCATCTTGCCAAAAAAATAAATTGTTCACCCTTCTTTTCAAGGTACCATCATCATTATGACGCAATACACTTTTGTAAGAAAACTTTTAGGTACCACAAAATAGACACAAACTAAATCTTTGTAAAAAATGATTATGTGCAAACTTGATTTATTCTTAATAGAGTATATATTTACAGATCTCATATAAGAGCAAAAATTATTGTAACATAGGAAAAGGTATGTAAAACATTATAAATAGGAAGGGTGCTTCAATACATATAACTAAGTAAAATGCATAACCTACCCTGCCATTTGGTATTCTTCCTGTTATCTGTCGCCCAACAGACATTAAAAGGCCCAACATCACAGAGTAGGCCACAGCACTGTGAAAGAAAGAAATTCTTTTCTTGACCTAAACAGCTTTAATACCCTCTGTAGCTACTTACATCAAATTTATTTTTACAACAGAACAAAGACATTCACATAACTCATACTGGAATGAATTATACATATTTTTAAACCTATTTTTAAAGTCCTATTAAACAGTTTCTAAATGCAGTTATCCTTAAATCAGTTTTAAACAGTTTTAACTATTCTTGGTCAGTCCAACTTAAGTCAACTATATTAACCTAAACGTAGCTTTCACATGGAAAGGATCAGATAAGCAAAAAAGCATTCTTGTGGGGATGAGTGTTACAACTATTTAAATTTTGAAATGAAGAAAAGTAGTTAATGTCGATTATTTCCATTCATTGCATACACTTATTTTCCCTAAATCCTTGAAATTTAATTCCAGCATTCTTTCCCTCTTTCTTCTTACTTATATTATATTATAAATATTCTAAGGGTTACGAATTTTTAACCTAAGATCATGAAGTTTAACATTCCTATCACATTTCTAATATTTTATTGTTGTTAAAGAAATGGAGAGAAGTTAGCAAATCTTGCTGAAATTAATACTCCTATATGGAAGCATGATTTAGTTATAAGAGCAATATAAACAATGAATTCAAGAGTTCCATGCAACCCTAATAGACAAAAGAGACAACCAATAAAATAGTAATACTTTGCTACATTTATTGTACTTGACTGAACCAAAAAATGACCTGTCTTTATGAATAATCTTAATGAGTTTTCCTAAACAAGCGTGACATTTTCTTGAGACATGTATGTTAAATTTGTAAAAACCTATATCTTAAGTATTAGATGTATGTTTTGGATTTGTGACCCTCTCAATATACTAAACCCACCTTTAATTTTAGTTTTCTTAATGAACATTGGAGGCCTTCTTATACAAATGTATGTTCTATTCCTTATTCCCTTTCTTTTGCTGTTAGTATTTTCTTAATTTTTGTTTTTTGTCTCCCTTGTAGAACAAATATTTCAATTCAATTGCTGCTTGATCTATAAATTCCAATCTAATTTTGTAAAAGACTTTCATTGAATGATTTGTTTATGTGGAGTCAGGAGAACATTGTTGCTGTTTATTAAAACTGAAAAAAGATTATTAATAAAATTTATGTATCTTACCTTGAACCCTTGGACATTGGCAAAAGGTTGTAGAAGTAGTAAGCAATGGACAGGATATGGGAGATGACATTCTCAACATCCTTGTAAAAGAAAAATTGTATTCATTTTCACATTTCTAAATAACTTGTAAAATTGTAAATCAAAATAAAGTCTGCCTATAAATTGCTTGTTTTTTATTCATTGTTGTTGCTTCTTCATCTCTTTGTCTGCCAATGCAGCCCATTTTCAAAAGATAATGGAATGATATCTTACTTTTGCCTCCCTTTTTGCTTACATAGCTTTTTAAGAATTTGTATCTAATGTAAACACACCATTATGTTAAACTATGCTCCACTCACATTTATTTTATTGGATCCAATTTTCTTCATTTCATCCTGAAGAAGAGTCAAAAGATGATCCATTTCAGCAGAGTAAGAAGCTGTGCGGTCTGGCGTGCTGGCAACATTCAAGGCAAATACTGTCTTGTGAGATCTGAGAAAACATAATAAAATATAGTTTAAATAATTTAAAATTGACGCCTAGGCAAAAAAAATCACCTCTTTTTTTTTTTTTTGGACATATATGTCTCTGAACACAGACCTTTATTTACTTTCACTTTATCATAATAAGTACAATATTTGATTAGTCACTGACTGCAAGAAAAAAGGCTTATACAATACAAGAACCAGGCATTGACTTAGCTGAAGAGTCGAATTCCTAACACTTTTCTTTTTTTATTTTACTCACAAGTCTTCAGTTAAGACAAGGACCCCTCCATCCAGCCTGTAATCATCCTTCACTCTTCTTAGAGATGGTACTTGTGTTGAAACTAGAACACCATGAGGATTTATTTGACGTCTCTGTTGTAAAAGTTAAGATAAGGAAAGACCTACATATCAGAGGGCATTTAACAGGTTACACATTGTTCTGAAAAAAAAAAAATTACAATTTTTTTTTTTTTTTTTTTTTTTTTTTGGGGGGGGGGGGGGGGGGTTTTTGTCTCCTCATGCCGAAATATTGGAATTAAATAAAAATTGTTTTGCATTGGCAATTACATGGACCAAAAAGACAAATTACATTTGTATCCTTCAAGGAATCTCTACGGTAGCTGTTGATGCAAAATAAAAAATCTCTTTCAGAGTCTCATAATGTAAAAAGACAAAAATTACCGTCACATTGTTACAATGGTCAATCTGTCAATACTGTTTTTACCTTTAAACTTTAAAAATGATATCATACCCGAGCTACATTGAGCAGAGCCTCACAGCTGTCAGCACTTTGAATATCTTCTTTCAGGCCAGGGTATGCCACAGCGCCTTCTCTGTGAAACCAAAAAAAAAAACCCACACACATTCAATATTCACAGGTATTTGTATTAAAAGTAATTTGCTTAGGAATCATCTTTACCTTCTAACTACAGTGCCATCCAATTCAATCAGTTTTCTGAAAATTTATTATTTGACCAAGCCTATATCATTCACCATTGAAAAAAGTGATGTGCTTTTCAGTTCCCTGATTTGTTTTTACATATAGCTGTACTCTTGACCATCAAAAAATGTTATGGGCCTTGATTATTACAGCTCTCAAACTACTTAGCCTAAAATAGAGCCAATACTTTGAAATACAATAAAGTTACAATCATCTGCAGCAAGAACACATGGAATCTTGAGCAAGATTGCCAAAATTGACTTCCAGCACAGTAACGTACAGAGTTAGATATTGAAGACAACCTTGAAATTAGCAATTATTTTTTTTGAAAGAGCAGTCATCAGAATCATATGCTGCTCATCATGGTCAAATAAGATCTGATTTGTATCCATTTCTAATCATTAAATCAAAGATGGTTAAACACCTTTTCTTTATTCTTCTTGGAACAAATATAATTAAGATTACCAATTAATGAAATACTGTTTGTGTGGTCTGCTTTTAGCTTAATATTGCAAAATATAGGCTGAAACTAAATTCAAAAGTCATTGCATGACCTCAAAGAATGCTTTTGCCCTTTTTCACAAAAAAAATCTCTTTTGTGTCATTTAAAGAGCACTCTGCAAAATTTCAAAAACGATCAAATCATGCGCAATATATCACTAAAATTGAGTCTACAAAATGCCTCAGCAGTGACTTATGATTTTCCTCCTGTTCCAGTGAAATTAATTCAGATTAAGGCAAAAATTCCTTAATTTGATTAGGAACATTGTGATTTTTCAAGGATTTCCATTTACAAAATAGATTATTTCTGATAAAAGATATAGAAACTAAAGCCAAGACTAGGTAAATCACATGTGGTTGACTTTCTAATATTTCGTAATAAAGCAGTGACGCATGGAAAAAAAAAAAAAGAAAACCAAACATTTGGCTTCATATCACTTACCCTGAATAATGTTCTAGCATTGTCTTAGCCAATTTGAAAGCAAGCTCATAGTATGGTGTCACTTTAGTGTTTGTAACAGAACCTCTGAGAGGAAAGAATGTAAAGGAAAAAAACCCATTAATTTAGAATAAGAAAGATATATACAGCTTTCATAGATAAAAGGCATTTGTTCTAATGCAATGTTTTGTTTTCCAAAATGACCAAGGTGCAGATTAGTTCCGAGTCCAAAAAGTATGTGTAACAGGACAAAGCTCTACATAGACAAGTTATCTAGTTATCCACATCTGTATATCACAAGTCAAATATTGACATTCAAAAACAAAAAAGGTAATCAGTTCACTAAAAAACTAAGGAAGATGATTTTTTTTAAATGGCATAATAGTGCATAAAGAATAAAGAATAAGTATTACCAAACATTTCTTAACCCAAAGTTCTTTCACAACATGAAAACACAAAACATTTCAAGTTATATTAGACTATAAAATTAAACTTTATAGGGGGAAAAACTTTTCCTCTGCTTCTATCAGATTTGCACAATTCGTATTTTTATCACTGCTTGACTTCCAAACCATGGAAACACAAAAAGTTTCAAGTTAAATTAGGCTGTTAGATTAAGTTTCTTTTGGGTCCTTTGACATGAAGCATGTATTAAGAGCATAAAAAAGACATTTTCCTCTGCTTTATCAGACCTGTACAACTGTGTATATCTTTCATAGCCTGACTTCAGTCATGGCATTCAGACAGCATGAGAAATTTGCCATGGAAATGGAAGAACCAGTTTTATCATCAGCGCATTAACTAATAGATCTATAGTGTTGGCAGATGACAAACACAACGAGAAACAAAGTTCTAGTTTATATACCTCACAAAGGGAATGTCAGCTCGGTAGCCCTCCTTGGTCTTGTAATCAGACAAAGAATCTACCCAAATGAAAGGTTCATCTAAACTAGCTAGACGTCGATATGCCACCCCTATGTGATACAGCTCCCGCCAATTGTGAATAACTTTGTCTGAGGCATGAATTATGAGGAACCAAATAGAAACACATTAAAGAAGATGAATCAAGAATGAAAATGATGAACAAATTCTTATTTTACAACTTGTTTCTACCTTCAGAATATAGAAAAAAAAATCAAATGCTGCAAATCTTTGTTTACGTAATAATTTTTTTCATTGGAAACAAATAAACAGACAATAATGGTAAGGCACAACAGAATTTAAAAGATTTTCACAAAGGGAGGGCGAGAGGAATCAAATATGTTTTGGACAAACAGTAAAAAATCTGCTATTAAAGAATCGTAGCTAAGCCACATTCATAAGGAATACGATTAAGCAATGAGTTATGCTACCTTGTAGGAAGTCATAAGTTCTACTTTAATTTGTTATTAGCCTATTAAGTAATAGAGTCGGCAAGAATGCACATATGTGTCAAATTTGATGAAAAAAAAGGGAAATAAAAGACATGTACTAAAGAAAACATTTACATCAAAATTATCTACTTCTGCTTAGATCTTCCAAATACTTCTGATTGTTGAACAAAAGTCACAACTTCAAACAAAGTGAGATAACTCTGTGAAATTGTATTCCCTATAAATCAAGTAATGCATTCCAATGAATTCAATATTAGTTCATTCATACTATAATTATGAATACTGATGATAGAAGTATAAATTACACCATGTCCAAGAATTGTTTCAAAGAGTATGTTTGGTAAATTCCTTCAAAAAATGAACCAAAGCTGAAACTTTAACTCCCCCATCACCTCCAACCCATCCTATGCCTCCTCTTCAAATTTCTTTAAAATCCCCAGTCAGCCTGAAGAGTAATCTTTTCATTTTTGTTACAGGGTAAAAAAATATTACTTATATTGATGAGCAATATAAATTCTTCTTTGGATGGCAAGTGAAGTAAAAGATCAATTCACACGCTGCTGAAATCTTAGAACCTGCTAGAAAAAAATACAAACATATTGCATTCACATAGCCCTTCTTAATCATTCTGAGACATTATCTTATTGCTTACCATTGCTATTGGTTTTTGATAGTGACTTCAAAGCTTTCCACTTGAGCTGAATAAGAGACAATAAAAAAAAAGAAAAGTTTTCTTATTTCTTGTTAAAATCTGAAGACCAAGTATGTCAATTTCTTATAAGCATTGATTCATATCTTGTTAAAGTGCTTTCGTTGGTTAAATGATGATTACTAACTTTAATAAATTTCTTGCATTACCTGTTCTAATTACTCATTTTTGCAAAGATATGTTTGTTGCCCTTTCCTACCCTGCTGAAAAACTCTTAAGCTAAAAATGTGTCTCACAAACAGAAATAAAAAATAGTAGTTTAAAGAAATTGTTTTTAACAAAGATTATTGCAAGAAAATGTAATAATATATTGTTAACATTGTGGAAAATGAGTGAGGAAATACTTTTATACACACAACTTTTTACGGTATATTTCAGCCCAAACTTTTCTTTCATATTGACTGAAATTATCTGTAAATTTTTTCACATTCCACTTGCATAGAATTATAAATTGCCTCACCTCTAGGACTTGAGCTGTATGTATTGCTGCAAGTCCCATGGCCAAATTGATTCTTCTGTTGGGCAGGATACCATCCACACTGACTTGGGACAGCTTGCCCAGCTCTTCTGCTCTACACAACAAAGATTTTAGATCTGGTGGAATTGAGATCAGCTCATCCACATCTCTACAGATATAGTTGAGATCAGAATAAACAAAAATAAAAATGTGAAAAAGTTGAAATGCATAGTTTTTGAAAGATTACTTTTTCCCCTCTTATACAGTTATAAGCACTTGTGAGATCATACCTTGAAAAAAACCAAATAGAATTGATAAGAACCACAAATTTAAGGAACATTAGAACTAACTTGCACAAACGAGTATCAGTGGTTACTTTTGCAGGTAAATACCACCATAGGGATTTTGAATAAGTCAGAATTTCAAGGGTTTTAATTTTTAGAAAATTGAGCATATAATTTCACACAGAAAATAAACCTCTTTCAGTTCTTATGTCAAAGTGCAAAAGATTCAGCTACAAAATTATCTGAAACAGGCATATTTTGAAGCAGGAAAAGTAAAATAAACTGAAAACTTTCCTTACATACATTCATTAATTTTTTTGTTGCATAGTCCCTGAAATATCTTTTGAAACCAATATTGAGAACCGCTAATACCATGTTTTTGTCAAAGACTCAACATTGCCCACTTATATGGGCTGAAATCATTTTCCAACTTTAAAAAAAAAATACTATAAATGTTTTTCTATATACACTTACCTTGTATCAGGCTGCAATCCTGGCTGTTCTTTATAATTCTGTATGAGAAGAAGATGAAATTGATAAGCTACTAAATTTCTAACATATGAATTTCAATCAATTGAGCTATTCTGCTATAAAATTACAAAAACTTTGCTTAATTGAAATGGATATGTAGAAAAAGTAAAATGGTGAATCGAATGACAATTTCGAATTTAATTATAGGACTGAAGCATAAGAAAAAAATTCACTTTCAAACATTCATGTATATAAATTAAGTCAAATTATTTTCATTAATACTGACCAGTACAACTTATTTTTAAGAGAAAACTAAAAAAAAATTGGATTGAATATAAAATACATTTTTTGTTATTTCTTCTTCCTTGATAACTTGTTTACATATTACAGAACGTAAAAATAAAATTCAAACACTTTTATTTTCCTG
Source organism: Elysia crispata (assembly GCA_033675545.1). Classification (NCBI taxonomy): domain Eukaryota; kingdom Metazoa; phylum Mollusca; class Gastropoda; family Plakobranchidae; genus Elysia; species Elysia crispata. The sequence continues at coordinate 229,412 of JAWDGP010003379.1, read as the reverse complement.
TCCATCTTTTCCTACTTTATAAAAATCATGCAACGGAACAAAAACATACCCCCTCCCACCTAAAAATACAGCATTGAGGGGACAAAATTGTTACTCATTTGATTTAAAGTAAAATGTACACATTCAAAGATCTAAAGCAAACATGTTTGCTGTCTCTTTATATAAGGAGAAAAAAGGCAAACTCACAGTATAGTCAAAGTTTTTTAGTTTAACCCAATGATCCAAGTATTTCGGAGAGAGATCTGCCTCTAACTGCATAGACAGAATTGGACTGTCTAGATGAGTGTGTGTATAACGAGCATACTCTGCAAAATCAATGATATATGATGCCTTTAAAAATTTAATGATAGCTTAAAGAGTAAAAGACTAAGATGCATGATGATTGATATGGACAGAATAAGAAAAAGATCCGATTGTATCTATATAAACATATTAAACAAAGATTTCCACTGCCATTCTTTGAATTTTAAATCTAGGTCTTGTTTTAAGATCATTAAACAGTGTCACATTGTTTTTGGTTTGCACACCTCATATTTAGCTTTTCATTAAAGCCACAAGATTTTTGATAGTGCTAATGTGTGATATGTTGTCAATCTAGACTATTTCATTAGTAATGAATTCCTGGAAAAAAAAACAACGAAAAACTATTAATATCAAAAGAATATTTAAAGGATATTTGCTAGGGTCCAATTCACAAAAATATATCACTTTATTGGTATCTTTTTATGATTAAGTGAACATTTTTTAAAACAGCAGAAAAAAAAATATTACTATTTGAAACACCAATAAATATACCTTAAATATGACTTGATGGTTATTATATGGTTGACTTGAATATTGTCAAATTTGGACTCATTTCAAGGTTAATAATCATGTGAAGAAGTCTTTTTTAAGGGGAAAAAAAGTGAGAATAGTTTTTTTTTGGTGCCAAATCTTCTTCAGTGCTCAAAAGTTTGAAAAATTAAAAAGTTAAAAAAAATGTTATAAACTAATAAGCAATGTGCAGAGGAGCTGGAATTTAATATGCTTGACTTTGACATAACGACATGATTTCCCAGTCTCTATGGTCAGTTAATGCACTTAAACGTCAGTGAGATGAGGGATATCTGTATATGTATAGAATTTTCCCCAAAGGATACAATATATTAACTGGTCCAGGCAGGTTTCTGAACCCTGAACAGTTGATCTAAAAAGTCAATCTGATCACAATGCCATTTCTCTAGCTCCATCTTGTAAAACAATCAGAGAAATTGATAGGTTTTAACATTTGTGTCTCCTATTCAAACTCAAATAACTGTTTCACCTTTCTAGAGAAAAACATTTTGATATTTCTAATTGATAATCTTTTTTCTCCCTAATTCGTAAAAAGAGAAAGCTTCTATTTTATTTGAAACGTTTACAATCATTAGTTCTTACCTCTTAAATAATGAGCCTTGATAAATTCTGGGGATGCTTTCATGTTGAAAGAATTAGTCACCATGACCTTAAAAAGAAAATTAACATAATAGAATATATATATTACAAGAAAAGCCAAATCAAATTTTGGTAAGTCAAATGTAAAGATTTTAGAGTCTCACTACAACTTTTTTTACATTACAAAGCGCAAAAATTACTGTTACAATTCTTGTATTTTAGACTGTTTCAACAGATTCCAAGCAGTCTAAGTTAAGTAGCCTGTATGAAATTGCAATTTTGATGATTTTTAGCACAAAAAGTGTTACATGCTTCAAAAAAAAATATTTGTCAAATTTATAAAATTATATATATATATATATATATGTGTGTGTGTGAATTTCTATAAAGATATCTAATATATGTACTATTTTGAATCTATCTCCCTTAAGAATTGTATAATATATAAATGAAAAAATCAACTTTTCAATATAAGATATATTAGTAAAGGTTTCTATCTCCCTTAAGAGTTGTATAATATAAAAATTTTAAAAATCAACTTTTCAATACAAAATATATTTTTTTGTAATTATGCTTCATGGAAAAAGTAAGGTACCTTAGTCGTATCTTTAATGCCAGAATAAAACCGCCCAAGTGAAATTTTTGATACACTGCTCATGTACAGGCAGTTGGCATTTGATTCATCTAGCTGTAAGCATTTCTGAAAAAAAGTCCAAAAGTTGGTTGTAAAACAAGTAAATGAAAAGTCTTTGTGTTACACATGATATTCACCAAAATAACCAATTCCCTCCTACTTTTCTTTTTTTTTACAAATGTTTTCCTTTGCAGTTTTTGTCTATTGGGCAGATGGAAAAAAATGTATGGCTCATAATAAAATCAGACTTTTATCTAATACCAAAATGAAGCCAAGTACTCTTTTAAACCATAATTTTTCATCTTTGTAAACTAACTTCATTAAAAAAAGCGTTTGGTTTTGGTACATAAACCCATTATACAATTTTTTTTATGCCAACTTGCATTCTCTTTCTTGTTATTTAAACTTAAAGCAATACATTATAATTTTATGACATATGTGAGAAACTTATTTACACTGAAAATTCCTTTTAAGGCATGTTCATGTTCTCTAAATTTTTCCTCATAAATTTGCATAAATGATCCTAGAAGTGTACCAACAGGTGATCTTTAGAACCACAATATATATTTTGTATAAACTTTTTTTTTGTTACCTGATGATCAGTTTTTGTGATTTTAAGCTAATCAAAAAAGTTGTCTTTGACGATTATTAAAAACAACTCTTAAACAATAATAGATACTAATGCTCATCATGTCCTCATCTAAAAGAAAAATTCTTAGAAGCAGCATTATCAAGAAGGTAAATGAATGTATACACTGAAGTCCAACAAAGCAGATTTAAGGTCTCCACTGTCAAACAGCATATTTCCCCGCAGTTTGTAGACCATTGCTTGGTTGGGATAGGCCTGAATTGTCTGGTTAAATCTCAAAGTTGCTGCACGCAAGTTACCAAGTTCTCTGTTCAAGACACATCAAACCAAAGAGAATGAAAGTTAAAAATATATTATGTTCTCTTTCAGCAGCCAAAAGATGAAAGACTTTTTGGAAACAAACAAAAACTAGATACTTAAGGATAGAACGAAAGAAAGAAAATGGTCATGGCCAAAGTATAGAACAAAATATTAAATGGCAAAAAAAAAAAACCTTTCTTGATCTGTCTTATGAAGTCAAACAGTCGTGTTGATGTCAATTTTCGTAGCCCCTCAGCAATGTTTCTTGGCAGCACTAAAGCTTAATAATAAAACAAATATGACTGTAACCCTCTTTCTGTACTTATATGTACAAAGTCTACAATACAAAGTTTTGGGAAGGGACACATTAGCTCCAGTACCAATAACTGAGAGGTTGTACTGAAGAGGCTAACTTATCGTGGGTCTCAGCATGTTAGAATATTTTTAGTCCTGCCCACTTCGTTATTTTTATACCTAACGGTATACACATTACAGAGAATCATGTATAATCCTTTTTCACATGAAAGGAGATCCCTACATATGCGGTGCACAGATTTTCAAATGTCTTGTATTGGTGCTACTGCTAGTCAGTGACTAGAACCAGGTGCCACTGACACATCAATCGCTCAAGATCTATGGCTTATGCGCACACACATTCACTGTCATGAAGCCACTGAGCTTATGGTGGCAGCTTGTGTAAAAAGTATTGACAAGAACTTCAGTCAAGGGACAGTAGCACAAACTGTGTGCACACATTTGCATGAATGACTGGAGAAAGGCAAGGCCTTGCCTGGTGTGCAGGAGGGGTGAGGGTGAGGGAGTTGGGCACAGCATGCAACACTCGTGAGTGCATGTATGTATGGTTGCCAAATTATGCTATCCTTTGATAAACACAAATTAAGAAAGACAACCACCAGGTGGTATTAACCCAAGCCCATGAGATAATGTGAGGGAGGAAGGAGCAATTTAAAAGATCTTAAAATTGAGATAAAAAATTAAAAGAAAAAGCACAAAAACATTGGACCAAAGTTACCTAGGGCCATGGATAACGTTACTTTTACAGATATGTGCAAAGAAGGTTATCATTCATCGGAATTTTTCGGTTGTTCCCCTTTGCACTCTAATAGTGGGAACTTGCTTCCAGCGGCACTTTTCTCTTGTTATTAAAATTCCTGCTATAGTCATGTTCTGCTGAACTTGGTTTAAAAGGATGTACTGGTTTTCATTCCAAAAAGAACATAACTGAAATCAGTTACTCAGAGTTGATAGTTTACATCAGTAAATAAACCTAAAAACATTTCTGTTTCTTGAATTTTTCTTTGAAACAACCGTTGCAAGAAAGGCAAATTATAAACTTACTTGAATCCTTGTGCTAAGCTAAGACTTGCTTCCAAGCTATCAGGATTTTCTTTTAAAACCTCTTTAAAGACTTCGACAGCATTCTGATACAGATGGAACAATACCAGAGTACTACAGATTAAAATAAATAAAACACATAATTATTTTAAGCTGTTCAAAAGAATCCAGGGTACTTATTGCAAAAGAAACCTACTAAAGTGCTTTATTATTTTGTATTTCAGAAATACAATCGTTTGTTTGAGGGTTTTTTTTCTGAGTTTCTGAGGATATTTTCAAAACCAGCTGTCTTTAAATTCTAAAACAAAACAAAAACAAAAAACAAAAAAATTGCTCCATGCTACTTTCAAATTTCAATTTTCATAGTATTTAATCTAAAAATGCATTCACTGAAAATAACATTTCTAGGCCTTAATCACAAACTTACTCGCACTTTTCCCCTATAGTAGAGAGTCAGGCCAAGATGAAAATGGGATAAAGCTTGGATATGTTTATCAGAACAACCAGCCAGGTTTCTGCGGAAATCAGATTCTGCTTCTTCAAACAACTGGGAAAAAAGAATTGCATTTACTATAACAGATATCATGCCCACGATAGCATATAATTATGATCATAGTTTTTTCATATAAAATCAACGTTAGAGATAGATGTGGCTATTGTTAGACCACCCTGAACTCCTGTTTAAGATTTTCATACAATTCTCAGCCAAAGTTTAAAAAATTGGATTTCAATGAGTATATCTGGGTCAACTTGTTTCTTAGGTCTTAGCATAGGTTAATTTTTCTTTGTATTGTTCTGCTCACTTGCTTAAACCAGGACTGTCATTCTGCAATTTACGTTATGGTTTTAGGCCTTTTTGCAAGCATTGCATTAACTTGCACTCATGCACTCAGAGTGAAGATGGACCCTTGAAGCATGGTTCATTCAGTGACATCAGAATTATTGAAAAACATTTGAAAAAAAAGGTCACTTTCGTTGCTTTGACTTGATCTTGATCCAAATGTACAATGATTTGTATTACAGTGAAAACATGTATTCCAAGCAGGCCGCTGTCATTTAGATTTTTCATTTACATTAAATTTTTTTCAGGAATCAAGAAGGTTTAGAACCTTAGGTTAACATATGAAAAGTATCAACTGTCTGTTAAGCACTTTTTGACTTCTGATTTCATCTATCTCGTTTACAAATCCAATTATTTTAATTTAGTTTCCTTTTCGGCTTAGCTCCAATGATTTCATCTAGCAGTAAAAAGAGCAATTTATCTGTCATAGAGTGACATGAATGCACATTAGTATTTTTCTAAAATGCAAGGATGTTTAAAAAAAAGGAGTCAACCTCATTACTTTTAATTTAGTCGATCTGTCATGTGTGACTGTGTGAAGGGGTAAAAGTGATTGTGTAAGAATCCTGGACAACAAGTAATAAGAAATTTAAATTAAAGATGTATAGTTCTTAGAAATGTAGGCTGATGCCAAGTACTAATGTTTTCCCACCTTTAAAAGTTAAAAGAAAAACCTTTACAAACTAATGTTTGCAAATGAATATCTTAAGACTTTACATTTTTAGCAAGTTTTCCCCAACTCTTATAAGGATGAAATGTGAGGTTTTTTTTTCAGTAGTGCTAGATGTACTTACTTGTTCAATGTGTGGAATGAAAATACATTTTTAATCAATATAACTTTTAAAACTCACAGAAGAGCAAGAGTAAAAAAGGTGATAGAATCTGTCAAATTATATTTGATGAGGTGAGTAAAATGTTTGTAAAGTGCCTTATACAATAAATGTTTGCACAAAGTACTCCCTTGCTCATTCCCTGCTGTCTACAACTAGTCCAGGATGTCACTAAGCTCAAGTCCCACAAGATGCTAACTTCACAACAAAAAAATACCTCGAGCATTAAGCTGCTCACACCACGAAGGAAGTATACTTTAGGAGACTCTATCAGCTTCAACGCTGTCGTAGCATCATTATAGGCCTCAGAGTATCTTTGAAGCATCAAGTATATCTGCAATTTGAGATTGACGAAAAGGTAGGAATAATAAGAAAACAAAGAAAGATTCAGCAGGAGATACAGTTGATGAATGTGTAATTTTGAGAGATCAGTGTTCTTCCTAATCAAGCTTCACTTTGATATAGACATACATGGATAGGTAGATATAAAGTGAAAGAGATTCAGGGGGAGAGGATGTAGGAATGAAAAAAAGGCAAAAAGCCAATCTGCACATATTAAATCTGTTTTCATCTTGACATCAGTTTTTCAGATGATTTAGTTTAAAATTAATCAAAAGCAAAAAATATGAGAAGGAAACTGAAAATATTCATACACTTTCTCACTATAATTTTTAAGCAATAAACAATATACCTAGGCACTATGAATATAAATGTACCTGGGCCCTATGAATAAAAATATCAGGTCTTGAGCTGTATTTATCAAGCTCTATTGCCTTTGTAAAATCAGATAATGCTTTGTGAGCAACAGATGATATCTGGAGAGAAAAAAAATAAACAAAGAGAAATCAGTATCTTCAGTTATTTATTAGTAAATTTCAGGATTTTTCCTGGAAATAAAATTTACAGAATTGTTCTCATCAACTCACTAAAAATGTATGAAATAGTCGGACTCACATAATGGAGAAATTTGGGGAGAAGATTTTTTCCCGATTTTCCAAGTATATGACTTGAATATATTAAATTGATCGGCAACTTTCATTATTGTTGCTCGTGGTGTCTCAAGAGCTTCCTTTTTCTTCTTCTTTTTTTTTTTTATAACAGGCTCTTGAGAGCTTCCAGTTGACTATTTTCTTGCTGGTCATCTTTTACATTGAACATTGATCAATGAATGAAACTTACAAATTTAAGCAAACTTTTTATACACGCTCGCCATCACAGCTATGCACTCGAAAACAAATTTTATAAAACAAACAAAAGCAACACACCTTCTGTTGAAGTAACCTTAATGTTTGCAGGATGTTTGGTGGCTGACTCGCAACCACAAGATTACCAGTTAGAATAAATGCTAGCTCCATCAATATCAGCATGGAATGAAATGGACCATGATGTCCACAAATTGGCAAATAGACATTACGACACCCTTTCCCTAGCATGCCTCCTTATCTGAGTTGCATAAAAGGGCCTGATTAACGTTGCCTAAGCCCAGGAAAGATTGTTATTGACCCCCTGTGTGTTAATTCATATTATGTGAGAGATGCACGTTCCACAGGTAAATATAGCAAACAATCTGCTCTCAATACTTCATTCTGACGACTCCGTCTGGAATTTTTTCCCCGCTTAAATGGGTAACATTTCCTGATTTATCAATGACTTTATAGAATAATAATTCCTTTCTCCAAATTCTTTCCCGATTTCGCGTTTTCTGATTTGGCAGATCCGACTGAACTAAAGAGAATAAGGTCTAACATGAAAATGGGTTATTGAAATTTTTTTCCCCTCCTTTCACAGATACATGATCTCTTATATCAGACATGTAAATAAAATTTACAGAATTGTTTTCACCAACTCACTAAAAATGTATGAAATACCATTGGGAATGACATCTAACATTATAGAAATTTTTTTCTCCTCCTTTACCAGATATTATCTCTTATATCAGACATGATCAAAATTGTCTGAAAAGTTTTTCAATGTAACACATCTAAAGTGTCTCAACACTGAGCACGAAAAGCGCAAGATTGCTAATGGGGTCGGGTGGAATACTCCCTGATAAAATTTAAAAAAAAGGGATCTTAAATAATTATGCCTTTTTATGACTACTTAGAACAACTATTAGCACAAATTAGAAGTCCTTTTTGTGTTCTAGTTTTCAAAAGATTTAAATTTTTTTATTGTAAAGGTGGGTATTATCTCATCAAGGTTAGTCCTAGTAACAGTTGTGAATGTATGAGAGACATACTGCCAGAATTTCTCTCAATACCCAATCAAAGAGTTGTTTTTAGTTTCTTTTTTCACCCAAGTTGGCAAATTCTGCCTGAAATTCTTTTCAGCATCAAAATTGTCAGATTTCCAACAATTGTTGGAAATTTTACATCTCTAGTTGTATAAAAATTAATAGAATTTAAATAAATATTTAATTAAGTGGAACACAGTAATTCATTCAAATCATGTTTAGTATCAAGTTATTTAATATATTTTTCTTTCTTATCTAACAAGAATGCATTAATTTTGTTACTGTACATTCAGATTCTTTAAAACTGTTAATTAATATGGAATAATGCTAAGGAAAAGTTGAAACATTTGGCTAAAATGACTTCAAGGGGTCTTACCCTTAATCCTTTCCTGGCATATGCTGCACCCCGGCCAAAGTAAGCCACCACAGTTTTAGAGTCAGCCTGAAAAAAAAAACCGGTGTATATTATCATTGATTATTCAAAATAATTACATGGTTACAGATACAAGAAATCCAATTCATATGAGCCTAAAAATATAGGATTAAGCAACCACTCATGTTTTTTAGGTGATTCTGTTAGTCTAAAAAAATTCTTTTATGAGCTACCAGAAAAATGGACAGTTGCTTACTTCTATAACTGATGTAAAGCCCTCTATTGCTCTTTCCAGATTGCCAAGATTCAAGTGGACAATAGCCACAGCTGAAACCAAAAAAATATTCATATTATTTAGTTGTTTCAAGTCACAAGAGAAGGTGAAAAAATGCACTATATGAGTGTTTGATTTTAATTTTATAAACCATTATATTCAAAAAATCATATAACAGGAAAGAATACATTGATGGCAACAAATCAATCACTTCTCATGGGCAAAAAAAAAAGGTTTTTTGGTTTTTTTTAAATGCAGTGGCTTATGATGATAAAAATTTGTACATAGTACTAAACTGAAAAGAGAAGATGATAAATGATCATAATTGATCAATAAATGTGAACTTGTATTATAAAGTAAGCATGTACTTACAAATTTGTTTATCCAGTTTTTGATTTCCAACACTTTGCGACAAAACATTTGTCTCTCTGATGGTTTCAGCTAAGTCCTATGAATTTCCCAATCACAAAAATTAGAAGAAAAAAAAATGCTGCATGATGGTATCTTTAACATTTAATTGAAAGCAACAGTGCTAAAGAATAGATTCATTTGCGAAAAAAAGTGAAAAACAATATTCTACTGGACTTAAGCGCTGCTTTCGACACAATCGACCATGATATACTATTGGCTCGCGCGCATTCACGTTTTGGCATCGATGGAAAAGCCCTTTATTGGCTTAATGCTTATCTTAAGAACAGAACGCAGACAGTATCCATCGACAATAACAAAGCAACTCCATCTCCTCTAAAATATGGTGTCCCACAAGGTTCTGTCCTGGGACCTCTACTTTTCACCATGTACACAGCACCTGTAGCTGACATTGCAGAGCGGCATGGAGTAAATTATCATCTCTACGCAGACGACACCCAGCTCTATGTACCACTTGATAATACGCTTGAGACTGCATCTTACCAAAAGGAGTCAATCGAGAAATGTGTGGTTGAAATTGCAGATTGGATGAACTCTAACAAACTTAAGTTAAATAGTGATAAAACAGATGTGATCGTGTTTGGGACGAACAAAGCTCTTATAGATCTTAACTTTAATAGTGTTCAAATAAAAAGTTCCAGCGTTCCTGTTTCAAGTTCAGTAAAGAATCTGGGATGTTATTTAGACGCAAATTTTACTATGTCTTGTCAGATCAATAGCATATGTCAGCAATCGTACTACCATCTTAAGAATATTGGCATGATCAGAAGCTATATTAATAAAGATACTGCTCAACTTCTAGTCAGCTCTTTAGTAATGAGCAGAATAGACTACTGTAATTCATTGCTTACTGGAGTATCTCTTAACTCAATAATTAAACTTCAGAGAGTACAAAATCAGGCAGCCAGGATTGTATCCTGTGCTAAAAAGCATCAGCACATTACACCTGTCTTAAAAGATCTTCACTGGCTTCCAGTTAAGCAAAGAATTGATTTTAAAGTACTGACCTTTGTTCATAAATTTTTTCAAAATATATCTCCTTTTTATATTCAAGAAATTTTAGAATGTCATAGGCCTAATAGAGTTTTAAGATCAAGTGGTAATAATAAACTAGCTGTACCACGATCTCATTCAACGCTAGGTGATAGGGCTTTTTCAATTTACTCTTCCATTAAATGGAATGCCCTCCCGGCATATTTAAAACTATCTTTTACACACGACAATTTTAAACGACATTTAAAGACTTTCCTTTTTAAACAAGCCTTTGTGTGACCTCTTTCATGTTTTAGGGTCTTATTGATGTCAAATTATATATCTACTGTTTTTATTGTGAAAAATCTGTACGCGCCTAGAGCATTTTATTTAAGGTGATATACGGCGCTTTATAAATGGTTATTATTATTATTATTATTCAGTCCATGTTTAAGTTACTTCTGTTTTTTTTTTATTGGATCCCTTGGCAAAAAAAGATGGCATTTAAATTTCAATATCAAAGATTTGGCATATTTAGAAGCCGTGAATTTTTTTCGCATTAAATGATTTTAAACAGTGCATCACCTCAATTTCATCCAAATCACACACATCATTTGAGCAGGCTGGTTTGGCTTTTGAGCAAAGGCCAGCTGGCAGAGATTCATGACTGTCTGAATCTGTGAAAAAGAAAATATTTTAAACAGAAAATTCGAGGCTAAATTGGGGAGGAGAACTTAAAATTGTTGGTTAGATTTTTTTTTTTTTTTTTTTTTGGGGGGGGTTAGAAAGAGGGTTATTTAAGGGACATCTCAGACATGTTGGCCAAATTCCTGCAGAAAAAATATAAGCTAAATAGATAAATTTTACATGATGCATGAGTTTTGATTTAGAGCTATTTAAATAACCACTATAAGTATAAGTATATTTGTGACGTATAAATATGGCAAAGCCAAGTGGACTTTTCTAGAGCAAAGTAACCTAGGGAACAATTAAAAAACTATAAATAATTTAATTAAATCAAGAGCCTGGATTACAACTGATGTGTGTCTCAAATGTAATTTTAAGTCAAATATAACTTCAATGACAATATTTTTACCTGTATTTGCCATTTATCCGAATGTGAGGTAAAAAACATTTAACAAGAAAGAGCTTCTAAAATAAGCATTTTGGAGAGGCAGATTCCAAGGGGAGGAGGGAGTGTTGAAAGAGACACAGTGAGAGACAGAGAGAGAGAGAGAGAGAGAGAGAGAGAGAGAGAGAGAGAGAGAGAGAGAGAGAGAGACAGAGAGAGAGAGAGAGAGACTGACAGGCAGACAGAGACAGACAGGCAGAGAGGGAGAGATAGGGACATAAAGGGAGACAAAAGACGAAGAAGAAAAAGAAGACCCACCGCACTCGGCAATAAACTCTCCTGGTGTAAACAGTATATGAAAACTAGGTGGAGTTGCTATCCATTGGCTATGGTAGCCCCCGACTTTTGAATCCTCGCTAAGGTTACAGCCGGGGCATGAACTTTTGTCATCATGATCAAGTCTTTTCAAATTAAGTTCGATAAAGTTTTGCCGACCATCTTCGTTATCGATCTGGATGTTGGATATTTTACAAACCTGACCATTTATTACATTTACTTGCTCTAAATTTAATAATAATGTAGATAAACTCAAGACGACTGTCCACATCAGTTCCATTTTGCAAGACTGAAAACTAACTCCTTTCCTGGAGAGTTTCACAACATACCAAGGGGAAGAACAAGTTTTGTTGTTTGTTTTTTTTTTTTAGGACATCGTCATCATTGTCTTGCGTGAAGTTAACACAAGGTCTCGGTCAAGGTTCCATTCCTGACTGAGCTTTGCAATATGAAAAAATAAAAAGCCGTTCCTTTTACTGTATGCTTATTGTTTCGTTACTTAACCGCAAACTTAAGCCAACCCCCTTTGCCCAAAGGTAACACTAGTAACAGCTTATTCTTTATCTTTGCCGGACTGAAATTTTTTCTCCTCTTTTCCGACTTGGAGGCTAGGATTTGATTCCTCTTTTAGTTAGATTTTTTAAAACTTTTCTCTGAACGGCTGGTCATAAACACGATGATTGTCATCCTTTTGATTCCTTTCATCGTTTATTTGAACTCCATGCCTTGCATTGTTGTTTTATTTGCGCGTACATCTATACAACATGCCATTTATTTATTTTTTGATAAATAACCCCTTCCGGTAAGCTGAGATTTGTAAGAAATCTCGCAGATACCTAGCCTTCCAAGTTTAGAGAGAGCTTTTGCACAAGGGATTTGCTGGCATCTATTTCCCGTCTCCCTTTGCTTGAAGATATTAATGATCTTTTGTTGAAGGGCGTGTGCCTTTAAGCTTTATAGGGATATTCAGCTAAGACTTTCTAGTTGTTTTGATTAAAACTAATGAGTACTTGCTGCCCCTACGGACATGGGCTGTCAGTACTTGTAGTGGTAGGCCTACCAAATTATCCCCTAAATCTGTGCACGTTGCAGAGCTTAAGTCAAGTTGTAGTTCGTTGTGAGAAGTTGAAACCAAATTATCCCCTAAATCTGTGCACGTTGCAGAGCTTAAGTCAAGTTGTAGTTCGTTGTGAGAAGTTGAAACCAAATTATCCCCTAAATCTGTGCACGTTGCAGAGCTTAAGTCAAGTTGTAGTTCGTTGTGAGAAGTTGAAAAATAAAACTGTCTCTTTCAAGGATTATCAACACAGTTGTTTTTATTTCCAAATGAAACTTATATTTCATATCTTTTTTTAATTTGCGGTTCATTAATATTAAGTCAGCTATTTTATAAATTTCAAGGGATCTAAAACAGACCTGTCGTGGTGGGCTAAAGTGGAATCTGTGGTTGGCCTAATCAACGAATTTATGTAAATGAATTTATAAAATATCAATTTATTCTCCCTTGGTTGCCTTACCATTTATCTAAGAATAATCTATATTATAAATATATTTATGCTAATACGTCGTTTTATTTTCTCTCCCCTTCCCACTTTTCTATGCAAGGACTTCTCTTTATGTGTTTTCTATTGTTTGTTTGTTTTCAATTACTCGCTTCTTTTTTTTTTTTATTGTGTATGATCGATCGATCGATCAATTTTCGGTTATATCAGGTATCCGTCATTTTCTTTTATATAAATATACAGTAATTTCCTTATTTCCATCTTGCTTGTAGTAGTCGTTCACATTTCTTTCATTTGTTTTCCCTCTGTTCCCTCTCTGTTTCAGCATTCATGTAATCAGATTTAATCTGCATGTTTTGTTTTCTGTTTTTTTTTTCTTTTGTTCGTATATAATTTTCATGATTGTTGGGCAGAATAAACGTATAAATGTGATTGACTTTACCCTAATTTTCAATGTCCTTTACTTTTTTCCAGCTCTATTGTTTCTCTACTTATTAATTTACACTAACCGTTGCTTGCACTAACAAATATTCAGCGTAGTTGTGTGGTTGATTTCTGAATCTGTCACACAATTTTTCCTTTTTATTCCCTATCCACTCCCACATTTTATTATTCATTTGAGCCACAGTATTCTTCGCACTGTCCAACATCCCCACTCTTTCTACTTCAGAAGTCCTGAAATATGTCTAAAGCCCTGTCTAAACACACGCCTCAGCACTCTGTTATTCTAGACGGCTGTGCATAGGCACTCACAGTATGATTCATCTTTACATGCTCATATACATGTATGTAACCTCTTTAACAGAATTATAAAAGTGTGGGATGGCGTAAACCTATTAAATTTTCTGATTGCACAGGTCTAGCCTATATTTGATTTTAAATTTGAGAGAGAGAGAGAGAGAGAGTTCCCTCAACTTGATACTGCGGTTGTGTTTTTAGTCTTCACAAAGGGAAAAGTGTTCTCATTTCCTATAGCCTAATGCGTGGTCAAATGATTTAATGTATTTATCCGTGGCTTGGGTGGAAAAAGAGCAGGATGGCGGCAATTTAAAGTGCATTCGCACTTTTTAATTATAAATATGGTAGTAAGACAAGAAGTGCAAGCAGGGTTTAGCAGCAGTAGTAGTAATGGTAGTAGTTGTAGTATTAGCAGCAGCAGCAGCAGCAGCAGCAGCAGTAGTAGTAGTACAGTGTAGTAGTAGCAGTAGTAGTAGTAGTAGTAGTAGTAGTAGTAGTAGTAGTAGTAGTAGTAGTAGTAGTAGTAGTAGTAGTGGTAGTACAAATTGTAGTCGTAGTAGTAGTAGTAGTAGTAGTAGTAGTAGTAGTAGTAGTAGTAGTTCTAGTGGTGGTGTTGGTCGTGATAGTGGTGATCGTAGCAGTAGTAATAGTAGTTCTAGTGGTGGTGTTGGTGATGATAGTGGTGATCGTAGCAGTAGTAGTAGTAGTATAAGTGATAAAGTGATAGAAATAGTTGTTATCAGCATTACAACAATTTGGCTACTTTCGAAGTATCCAAAATATTATTCCTGCCTCAATAGTTCTAGTCCTTTTTATCTTTTTCAATCAAAAACATTTCTGTTCCTGCATAGATATAGATAGCATCAAAACATGAATATTCTAAAGATTAGAAACGAGAACAATTTAAATGAGGACATGTATTGTTTTTACAATCACTAATGAAACCAAAGGTCCCAAATTATAACAAAATGTACAGTATCTAGCCTACATACTTTATAAGATTATATCAAAGTCATCATGATCATGTGTCATTCAAAACTGTTGAATGAGCAATTTGAATTGTTTGGCAATCTTGACTTAAACTTCCAAAAGAGGCTCATTTTAAACACCTGAAAAAGAACCATTAATCAGAATTCATTGGTTCATTCTAAGGAAAAAAAAGGATCTTTACTAAGAGCAAGATAGAGCTAATGTTTTTAACAATTTGCACCAGAGCTATCAAAAAGGATCATTAGATCATTGGCAAGCTGCATCAAACTTGTAAAATCAATACAGGCAGCATATTATCAGTTGCCACTATTTTTATGAAAAAATATACATGCAAAGTTATTGTTCATGGATTTACAAATTAGTATTGAATGAATGGCACTATAAGTAATAAAAATTGTCGGTTTAATTAAAAAGAATGATCCAATATGATGAGAGTGGATGATTTATCAATGATTTATTTTGTTCATACACTTTGTCCATTTCTATCTCCTTCCAGTTATCTGAACAACTCGCCGCTCTTCTGACTTTTTCTTGAACAATGAATCACCATGGAGCATATGATAAAAATGTGTAGATAATTCTTGTCTGTTTTTATTTATACCAGACGGCCTACTAACTGTTTAGATGACTTGTACTTAAGTGGTTCAAATCATACACTTCCTCTCTACTCTTCCTTGCACACGTACAATTTCACACTATTGATAAGATGATAAGATTATAATCAAAAAGAGATCTAAAGCACACCTGCTGTAAATACTCATCTCTCACTCTCAAGGTCTATTGCTTGTCTTTCAATTATAAACTCTGTTTTCTGCTCTATACCAACATACTGTAAAATACATGATCCTATCATTTTTTTAAAGCATGAGCATTAATTATAGATGGACAATTACCATAAGAAAGTAGAATAGAAAGAGGAGAAGAGAGAGAGAGAGAAAGAGAGAGAGAGAGAGAGAGAGAGAGAGAGAGAGAGAGAGAGAGAGAGAGAGAGAGAGAGAGAGAGAGAGAGAGAGAGAGAGAGAGAGAGAGAGAGAGAGACAGAGAGATGAGAAATAGAGAGTGACCAGAATGAAAAAGAGAACCAGGGAAACATCAAATAGAAGGAGACTAGAGGTAGACACATCAGCACAATGAGCAAAATTGACGTAGAGAATTAGGGCTCACTTATACACAGAAGAAGAAAGAGAGGAAAATCTGATAAAGACCAAGAAGATATAAAAAAGAGGGGGGGCATGGAGAGAGAGAGAGAGAGAGAGAGAGAGAGAGAGAGAGAGAGAGAGAGAGAGAGAGAGAGAGAGAGAGGGAGGGAGGATGGAGGGAGAGAGAGAGGCAGGGAGGATGGAGGGAGAGAGAGGGAGGGAGGATGGAGGGAGAGAGGCAGGGAGGATGGAGGGAGAGAGAGGGAGGGAGAGAGAGAGGGAGAGGGAGAGAGAGAGAAAGAGAGAGATGGAGAGAGAGAGAGAGAGATATGCAAACAGCTTAAATTTAGGAAGCTGACAATTATGAGTTATACACTCCCTTTCCACTTCATTACAGATTTTACATTTTATCGAAGGGAAAAATTTTTTTCCACCCTTCTTTTGTTTCAGAATAACTAAAGTACATAGACTCTTGAATAGAATAAAACTGCTGGTTTACCAAAAGGATCAGTGACAGTCACATGTTATAAATTTATGTATGTATATATATATATATATATATATATATATATATATATGTATATGTATACTTGTGAACATGAGTGGAATTCTACTTTACAATTAATAGAAAAACTTATACTATAACTATACATGATAAACCTTTAACAATTTAACATTAACGTACTGTATATCTGATATGAATCATATATGATTGCATCATGAAACATAGATAGTCAGTACATTATATGTGTCCAAAATTCAATGTATACCAAAATCACAAAATTCTATAAGCTGCAACAAGCAGAATTTACTAGAGTCGCAGTATTAAAGGCATTGTCTTAATCTATGAAAATAGCACCTTAAGATCATTTTCTTGACCCTTTTACTCTGATATATCAAGATCAAATTAGCCCCTCACATGTACTGATTAGCTTTGCTTTATATTTTTATAAAATATTTATCACAATACAACCAAAATATCAGACAAGGAGGCTGCCATTTGAAAATCTACCCATATCCCCAATACATAGAATAATTGTCTGTGTCAACACTTCCTCTATATTGCCCCTGCACTGCCTAGTTTTTACACTTAATGGTGTGCACAACAGTCTGTTAAATCATAGAGTTACGACTCATGGGAATGAACCCTGATGCTTTCAAGTCACTGGTTTGTCAGGTCAAAACATAAGTTTTTACTGATCCAAAGTGGTCTTCCATTAATTTGATCAAGATTGTTGAAAATAACACGTTTCCATGAAATATTTCAATGAACGTTTTTTCCTTCTGATGAGCCCCCTAAAGTACACGATTGAAGTAAGATGAAGACAGCTATGATCCAATAACATAGAAAATACAAACTTATTTAATCAGGTTAATTTATTTCGTATAAATAGAAGCAACAAAAAGTATCTCAAACTCTAGAATCGAAACAATGATTGTTTTCATATCATGTACATGTAGTAGTATGTAGCAAAATCCAACTAATTTTTTGTTATTACTGAACAGATTTTCTATTCTCATACATTATATTGCAGGCAATTCTAAGTACTGATTTAAAAACAACTGGAACAAGAGCTAAGCTTCTCAAATAACATCTGCTGTCTTCAAAATGTTACAAATATGTTTTTATTCTCTTAATAAATATATCATGTTGTTATTACAAATCCAGTGGTATCAACTCTAAAAAGGAGATCTTGAAAATGTATGTGTATATATATACACATAGATACATAAATTTATTCACTATGTATATTCTGAATTCAAACAATTTAACTTGTTCCTTAGCATAATTTGAATGAATATATCCTTTCTTTGCTTATTTCAATTTACATGAGAAGATTTAGCTGCTTTAGGTTTTGACCTGAAATAAATAGAAATTGTTGGTCACACACTAACAGATCACATGATACACTTTTAAATTTAGATCATAGAACCAGACACTGTTAACAGCTTTTAGTATTTCACAAGGTTAAGGTTTACATCTTAACAATCAGTAAAGTGATAGATGCTCAATTACAAAGCTTCCAGGTTGTAAAACCAAATACAAAGTTTCAGTAGAAGACAACCATTTTTGCAAACTTAAACTTTTTAGAATGGCATGAGTATGAAAAGACTAAAATTTAATATTCAATTTAACTTAAGAAAAAAAATTTGAAGGTACAAGAAATACATTAGGCCATGAAAATACATATGAAATAAATTATGTTTTTAATTTCCATCTAAATCCGAATTGCCTAGGAGAGCTTTTGACTTGGACTCTATTGTCACTGGCATCATATTCTTTCATCTCTTGCAAAAAGAGATCTGTCAACAACTCATAATAGTTGCATGTGATTTTTCAGGTTTCATTACATTAAACACTTGTTTTCTTTTTTTTCCTCTTCAGTTTGTTTTATGTATCATCTTTCCTACCTCAACTTTTTTTTTCTTTTTTGCTTTCCAAGTCCTAGCAAAATAAATGAATATATTGTTAAAGTACTGCACATTGCTCATATATGTGTGTGTGTGTGTGTTTTAGTGGAACAACTTTAGATCTAGCTATTCTTCAGTGGGTTGAAGTAAAGGATTTGTACATAGCCTACCGGTACGAGGATAAAACTTTTCAGAAACAATTTACGATATATTCTGTGTATATATATTTATATATATATATATATATATATATATATATATATATATATATATATATATATATATATATATATATATATATATATTCACACACAGAATGTAAATATACATGTTGTACAATCCTGTAGCATGGACACAAGATGAAATGTTGTATGGTCTGGCCTATATACTGCTTAGCCTTCCTCAACTTAAGATAAAAAGAAAAGAATTCAAATTGATCTATTTAAAAAACAATGTTTTACTTTTTAAATGCATCAAACACTTGGCTGTATTAGGGAAGAATTACAGCTGCAACAAGTCTCTTATGGTGACAAACAAAAGTAAGACAATGCTAAATCAGATACCAGTATAGATGATTTTAGGGTCTTGATCATCTACTCTCTGAATATGTGACATATCAATCGTCAAAATAACATTTTCAGGAAGATCTAAATGGACTTTACATACATGAGCTTTTAACCTTGGCGCCCTTGTGCATGTGAAGTCACAAAAAGCACATCTGTATGTTTTAATTTTTCTCTGTTGAGGGCTTCTTTTTTTGGTCTGACTGTTGCTCTCTTTCATATGAACTTTCATGTGTTTCTTGAGCTGGGACGATCGTATACACGTATAAGAACAAAGCTTGCATTGATTGGGCTTAAGGCCTGAATGAGTCATGAGGTGTTCTCTAAAGTCTGCTGCTCGATTGCCTACATAGTTACACAATTGGCACTTAAAACGATGTTTCCTCTCATGATGATTCAAGATATGCACTTGGAGACTATCAGCTTTTTTATATTTGGCACCACACAAGTGACAGCTGAAAGGGAACTCTGCTGAGTGCTGCAACAAGTGAATGGTCATTTGCTGCTGCTGCAGGCACCAGTAGGAACAGAACTGGCATTGAATATAGCTTTGTACTCCATGACTTATTTTGTGCTTTTTAAGCTTGTAAGCAGAGGGAAAGGTCATAGGGCAATGATCACAGGTGAACCGCTGATGCCCCTCATGTTTATCCATATGGGACTGGAATCCAACTAGACTCTTGCACTGATGTTGACATATGGAGCACTGGTACAGTTTTGTACCATCTGGCCCATGCGATCTCATATGTTTTACCAAAGCATTCTGTCGCTTACATGTGAACTCACAAAGCTCGCACTGAAGAATTTTATCATCAGTGTGTTTCAATAAATGACTTTTCATTCGAGACATCTCATTGCAAGAGTAATTGCAATGAGCGCATTTGAAACTCTTGACAGTTGAGTGTGTCTCCATGTGTTTCTTAAATGTTGATTTAAAATCACACGAAAAAGTGCATTCTCCACAATGATACATTTTAGCCTTTGAATGATTTGTTGGCACCACCTGTGGATCTTCAGGTAAGGCTAAGTTGCGCAATTTTTGTTCTGTTTGAAAAGCGGGTGGGACAGACTCTTGCGGTATACATAAAACCTGAAATTGCTCTGAGTCTGGCTGCGCACATGCCACTTGATATTGCTGTTGATTAGGTAGTTGTAGAAGCTCATGTGCCATTTCATTCTCCAAACTTTGATTCTGATTATTTAAATGTTGAATCACATCTACACCATCTTTTGCTAATTCAAAATCTTGAATAGGAGCTTCCGCTACAAGAACTCCATTATCATCTTTCACGACCGTCACAACAAAGTTTTGGCTAAGCTGATCAAAGATAAATCCACCAGATTCTCCAAGAGCCAAATTCTCAGTCCACTGTTTGTTCATGTCCCAGTGAGAATTGTTTACAGGTAACCCACTATTTTGCTCAACAGGTTCCAGTGAAATGGGTTCTGATTCAAAATGTGAAGTGGTGAGGATTATATTCTGAGTATTACAAGGTTCAAATATGCCCTGCTCATTGCAGAAAGCAAACATTTGATTTGGATCATTGTGTATTATGACATTTTGCTCTACCTGTGAAGTAGATATTTCTGTCTGAGAGCTATTTATTATTCCAGATTGTGGTTGATTGTGGTAGGAAAAGTCAAAGGTCGAAGGCTTCTCTTGTCTCTGTGTTTTGTGCTGCTGAAGATGTTCTCTTAATTGGGCAACCTTGGAACATGAGAAATCACACTTTTCACAAGAATAAACACTGGCACTAGTATGGCATGCCTTGTGCTTTTTTAAACGTGACTGGGTGGTACTTACATAATCACAAATATCACATTTATAAAGTTCTTGATTAATTTGGGAAAGAATAGGGTCTGTTTTAGGGTCTGCTCCTTTTACTCGGTGAACTAACAAATGTGCTCTAAGACGAGACTGTCGAACACAACTGTAGCTACAATGTGGACACTTAAAGGGTTTTGATTTAGAATGAATTAGAACGTGTCGTCTAAAGTCAGCAGAGCGATTACTTACATAAGAACAGCGATGACATTTATATTTATACTTGTTAGCATGCTCTAAAAGATGCATTTTCAAACTTGACTCTTTTTTAAAAGTTGTCATACATTGCATGCACTTAAATGGCTTGTCAGATTCATGTAGCGCTAAGTGAGCTTTCAACTGAAATTTGTGTATGCATGTGTAATCACATTTAGGGCATTTTACTGGCTTTTCACCTTTATGGGTAAGTATATGTGATTTGAGATTCCTTTCTCTATGGCATGCATAATTACATAAAGGGCACTTAAATTCCTTTAAATCAGTATGGATTTTCAAATGTTCTTTTAAATTGTTAAATGTTTTGAACGAGGCTGCACAATCATCACAATGAAAAATCTTGGATGTCTTTGTCATAAAACTGTATCCTTTTTGCTCTTCTGAGTTATTAATGTTTTCCTTAAATGTTTTGAGAGGATGTCTGTTCTTTTTGTGTTTAGTTCCAGCACGACTGTACATGCGTTTGAAGTTTTCAATATCTGAATCCCTCACTAAAACCACAGATTTGGGTCTCTGATTCAGTCCATTTGTTTTATTTGTAGGCATTTTTGTGTTGTAAGCATCAAGCTCTGCCAAAGTATCCATTATTTTTCTTTCCAATCACAATCCAAGCTCACCCATTTCAAATTGGAGTATCTGGTGGGAAAGAAATATGAAAAAGCATCAAAATTTCCTGCACAGAATAACAATTTCAAAGATTTAAAGCCCTCACTCCAAATAAAAATTTTGATGGAGATAATATGATATTATCCGCACAAAAAGTTATAGTTGTACTCAACACATGTAAATTATACACTTTTTTCGATTAGTCAAAGGTGTTTGCAGTTATTCATTTCTGACTGATTCATTTGGCTTTATGACTCAAATTTCAAGTCAACTTGTTTAAATATGTTTAATATTATGTTCTGTTTAGGCTCATTTTATTTATATAAAAAAACCACACAATAACATGTAGTTTTGTGATTGTTTGTATAACCCCTAATATAATTATCCAAGCATGTGGAGTTGCTATTCCTTCCATTTTATGGATTAAATGATAAAAGAAAATTAAACAAACTTATTTTATATTTAATTCAAATCCAAATGACTCCATCACTAAGTTTCTCATTTGTTAAATTTTCATAGACTCAATCAACTTCATTTTTTTTTTTGGAAGAACTACCAACCATAATCTTTAATATTCATAGTATCATTATATTTAATGCTAACAAAAGAATTTAAAAAAAAATTAAAGAATTGCTAAAAATAGAATTCTCAAATGGGGTATGAGTTACCACTGTATGTTACCATAATAAGTGATTTTAATGATCAACAAGGCTTCTGGACGAGTATGAGATAAGTATAGAAAAGATGAAATTTATATACTTCTAAAGGGTTGGAAAAATTGACATAATTTTTAAAATATACAAAATACAGCAGAATCCTGATCAAACAAGATGTAAAAGACTTTGAATCTAGATCAATGTTTTTTCAAAAGAACTACCATTATAAAGAACAAACAGCCAAAAAAAAACAAAAACAGAAACAAAACCTGACCATGTACAATCAACTTTTTTTACATCATTATATCTGATATTGCAGAATCTCCACTTAACTCCAAAGGTATCTTTGAAAGTATTATTTTGTTCACTCTTGCCGATGTTTGCTGATTATTTATTTTTTACTCCATCTTTTGTTGCACAGAATTGAAAGAGAAATCCATCGACAGCATTAATTCCCTACTAAAATTTGATCCCTAAGACTGAAAAGCAATATTTAAAGCTTAATGCCCTGTAGTAAATAAAGAGATTCTAATACTACAGATCTATTATTTAAAATACTGAATAAATTATTTCCCAATATCACACAGTACAGTCCGCTACTGAAAAGTCCTTGAAAAAAAAGACTGCTGCCTGTGAATAGGTCAGAGGAAAACATGCACACACAAATGAAATAGTGGAAGCAGTTGCCATGCAGAGCCTTCTCTGTAGCTATGAAGAATGTTTTTCAGTACAGTACGATAAAATATGAATTGATATAGATCTTCAAATTTGTCTGACTTTGATCCATGTTTTAAGCTATACAATAAACCTCTGGTATAAGAGCACAAACAGGTTTTTTTATTTGTTTGTGTTGCTGTTATAGCAGAGATCATTAAAAGCATCTGATTTGTTAAGAAGAAAACAAATCACGGAAATGTGACTGAACATTAACACAGGCTGCTTCCCTTGATTAGATGGCTATTGGGCGTGGCTTGTACTAGGCAAGCCCTGTACATTTTCATTTTTTTTTTTAATTAATTTTACAAGGATACGTGAGTACCAGTGAGTTCAGGCTATGTCCCCCTCCCCATCCCAAATCAAAAGGTGATGGGTTTGGCCTGGATGCAACACATTAAATTTATGCTTTCTTTGCCTAGATCTGTTGGTCAACTAACTATGGGCCAAATGTCCTCCTACAATAGGTCAGTGCCGAGTGCATGCACTTATATATAAATGTAAGTTAAGGCACTGAAATAAAATAAATCAATAATGATAATGAGTATGCTCAATTGAGTCATGAACATGCATGCTAGTGTAGATCTAGTCCAGATCTCTCTTTAATAGATTTACAGGCCTACGCATTATACATGGTGACAGGCTATCTTACAAGTAGAGAGGGTGAAGTGACAGCTGGGAAAGGGGGGGCAGTTCTAATGGTAGGCCTACTAGACTCATCCCTGACACTAGTGTCAGTATCACAAGTTACAATCATGTACCGGTACAAAGACAAGCACACAGGTAGTGCGGATTTTATAATGACAGGAAAAGAGAAAGGGATGGAGGATGAGGAGGGGTGTGCTGTCAGTTTGATCACTTTGCACGGCACTTTGCTTGCAGACCGACTGGAGAGGCATTTTACTTTTTAGTTAGCTGCTGAGAATAGGACAAAATTTTTAACTGATCACTGTTTGTATAGTTAAAAGTTCTGCCTATCTACCGTGCGTTTATAAAAGAAAGAAAGCTCGTGGGTGCTGTTATATCAGTTAAAATTTACTATTAATAGTATTATTTAATAGGAGAAAAAGGGGCAAGGGGAAAGTGCTGTTATACCAGAGGGGTACCGTTATAGCATTAGCCGTTGTATATGGACTGGACTGTATTTTGTAAGTAACTTAATTTCGGCGACTATTCAGTAAAATTGATTGCTAATCAACCAATAATTCGAACTTTACAGATTTTAATTATATAGTTAAAATGGGCTCCACTGTGGGCTTGCCTGAATAAAAGTTCAAAACTTCAGGGGTTGATGGAACTTTTTTTTTTACCTTCAACAGAGTAAAAGAGTGTTTTCTCTCCGCCCATTCCACGAAGTAACAGCTTTCCAAGACCTGGTCACATATCTAAATTCTAGATCTAGATCTACACCTAACTTTCTATTGATATAGATTGCACGTAGGCCTATATTTCTTTTGAAGGATGATGTAGAGCTGCTGATAGCAATCTGTTGGTATTGTCTCTACATTTCAGTAGCGAGTCCAGATCTTGGAGCAATTTACTTTCTTAATAAAAACTATGTAGAAATCTAATTCTGATCTCCAAACGGCGACATTGAGTTATAGATCTACATCTCTTAAGTTGCAGCCTAGATAGAGTCTGGATTTTCAAGATGTAAACAGAGTGCTCTCGCCATGATTTTCTTGTCCAACACTATTTGTACGTAATTTTGTATTCAGGTTAACTATTCGCACGTACTTATAGACGAGATCAGTGAGAAGATCGTGATAAGTTGCATACATATCCCTGTTATATCCCTTAAGTTTTCTCACCCAAGCCTCAGAATAAGCATAGCTGTGCCGCCCCCAATCTTGAGTTGGTAGGAAAGAAAAGTGTAAAGCCATTACTGACTCTTGCAAGTCTGACAACATTAAAAAATCAGCTGCAGGCCTCTTGATCTCTACTCCGCTCCAGCTGTACTAACTCTCAATAAGAGACACGTTTTGCCGTGGTCGGTAGAAATAGAATGTTTGCAGTTGGGTGCCAATGAACGATTCAATTTTTTAGAACCAGTAACTAAGCCTTGAAGAAAAGGGACGCCATAATCTTTACCCCATTTTATCATATATTTATATATATATATATATATATATATATATATTTACATATGTGTATGATTTACAAGGAGCACTTATGCATACTATATACTTCTAATTAGCTCTTGATAATTTTACTTTCCATATACTAAAGGTATTTCATTCAAAATTTATTTTCATATTTATTTTAAACAGATTTCCTTAAATGATCCAAGTTCATTTAGACCTCATCTATATGAAATTTTTTTTTTTTTTGCTCCTTATTAGTTTGAAATGGTAAAGATTGGTTTCCATACATGTAATTATTTTGCTGCAAAAATTGGTAACTCAAAGTCGTTATCTTGAAGCAATTTTAAAATTTTTGTTTGTCGCCCAATTTGTGAAACTCACTTTTAATTTCATGTTTCATATTAGTGGTACCTACTTATATTAAAAAGTCTAGTTGTAAATCCTATAAGACATATGTTGCTGCTAATACTATTACATGTAGTATTACTAGATCTAAAGGAGGCACACTACTGCTACTGTTGCTACTACTACTACTACTAGTACTACTAGGCCCTACTATGTGATAAAAATATTAATATTACATATATATTAATTACAACTACTACTGCTGCTGCTGCTGCTTCTGCTGCGACTACTCTACTGCTACTACCACTACCAACATAATTATTATTGTTAATGTTGTTGTTGTTGTTGTTATTATTATTATTATTATTATTATTATTATTATTATTATTATTATTTGTTCCATTTTGAGCCATTGGATACAGCAATCGGAAATGAAATCTAAGATCAAATGGTGGTATCATATTGTATACATGTATCTTACCAGCTCAACCTTTATGCAAAAAAAAAAAAAACATATTGTATACATGTATCTTACCAGCTCAACCTTTATGCAAAAAAAAAAAAAAAAAAAAAAAAAAAACCATGACAAATTCCAACATTAATAACGCACATTCCTTCAGCATTAAATGTTATGACTTTGAAATCTGGATAAAGTCAACACCTCAGGACCGAAAAAATCAGTTGTCTTTAACTTAAGCAAGAGTTGAGGAATTGCTATATTAAACTAATTATTTCACACGGTTTATGCTCAAACCTATAATAGAAGTATAAAAACAATCACTGACATCTGATCTATCATTCAGCACCGACATAGATTTAAGTTTAAGTCATAAGTGGTAAAGAAAAACTCTGGTTGCCTCTCCATAACAAAAACTCCTGGGAGCTGCTAAGAACAATCATTTAGAATTTAGATCATAACCTCAAGAATTTGGAGAAAATAATGTAAAAATATCCAAAGGAAAATATGGTGGGTATCTGTTAGGGTTACAATAATATTATTTTAACTGACATGTATATATACATATACATCAATTTATGCCTATGTCTACCTTTTTAATCCTTAAATACCTATATTTTGTACTTCCAAGTAATCACATAAATTTGATACATAAACTTCTCAGTTTCAAATTCTACTACATGTATCAAGCTTAGAAATATTAGATATCATACTTTGCTGATACTGATAGTGATATAGTCTAGACAAAATAGACAAAAATGAAAGCAATAAAGATTTGTACATAGGTGACTCATGAAATCTACTCAAGAAAATTGTTGACTGAAAAGCAGCGGCTGCTACCTAGTCAGAAGTTCAATGGATTAAAGCCACACTCCCCACCCTTCTCAACATCTCTATCCTACTGACAGTGCATTATCCCATACAATCGCTTAAAAAAAAAAAAAAACATGAATCAAGGACACAAGGTCACAAATGACTTAACAATACAAAATTTTATACCAGTAATTATTTTATTAAATTGTAGAGCATAGAAGTGCAATATTAGAGCATTATCATTAACAACAGTCTTGTATTGCAATCCTTTTAAATGCAAAAATAAAAGTTCACTTTAACAAAAATGTCATGGTTTCATAAAAAAAACTATGGTATAATTATGATGATCAGCTTTACATATTCTGCATAAACATGTAATGCAGACCATACTCTTGATGAAACTGTCATCTTGCGAGGAGAAAGCATGGCCAGTTGGTTGCTCTCATAAAAGGAATATTTAAGTTAGCAATTGAATGCATGTAATCAGAATCAAAGAAACATTCAGCACAGGATATACAAAACATTTTGGAGACTGGAACAGTCTATTGAGAGAATGAATTTTGTGATACATGTAGAAAAGAAGATCTGAAATATATGAACATTATATGTAATTGAAAAAAAGTCCAGAAAACATTGAATTCAATTATGCATTTGAGGTGAAAAACTAATCGCTTGCTTGCTTAGTTCAATTCATCGAAGAAACTCCAGATCAGGTGAGAAAGTAGATAAGAGCTTATTCATTCCAGGCTTTACCTCTTACAGTCTTAGTTGAAATTTAAAAAAAGTTGTTCCATTTATATTTGAATAACTAACTTACTTGCAGTCATCCTATGATGTGAGGTAAAGAATTCTTTGAAAGTGAATGAATTGTGATGCACTAAGTTGCAAAGGTGGGGAAAAAATCTAACAGATCATTCTGAACTTCTAGTTGCAACAGTCATTTTGAAACTCTTCATGAGAACATTTCTTATTCAATTAGGTTGAGAAGCATACTATTACTAACGATTGAGTTTCCTAATGCAACACAGTGCAGTGAACTGTTTCATTTTAAGTATGGCAGTCAGGGTGATTTATGGCTTTGCGGGCGATTAGATACAAAATAATTCTTTTAAAATAAAATCAGTTGACTTATTTGTTAAGGATCAGAAATAATTAATTGAATAATTTGAGAGTGAAAAACCAAATTTGACCAAAAGTTACGAAAGTTAATTAAGAATGATGGAGAATTGGGAATGCACGGAGAAGAGCTCTGGAAGTGGGCAGCTAACTTGTTCAAGATGAGTGACAAGCAAAGCGAAAGAAAAAAGAAGCTCTTGCTGTTCACATTCAAGAAGAAGCTGTTTTAACTAAAGAGCAGGCTATGCTGACAGACAAAAAAATTAGAGTTACTCAGCTCAAATCGAGCAACATCATATTCCACAAGGCAGCGAAAATCCCTAAAGTTCTGAAACTAGGTTTTAGTTCTGATCTGCCTGCGCTGGCCACACCCATCAATTCTGGCCTTTTTCCATTTGGCGGATAATTCTACATTTGTACTATTTGGTCCTATCCACAAAATCAGGCCTTTTTAGATCATTTTAAAAGAGTATTCAAAGAGCTGTCTGAATCCCATCGGAAGATATGTATAGACAAGGCTATGGTACCCTTCTAAGTCTGGTCCTGATTCAAGGTACATGTATATACGAAGGACAAACCTACAAAATGGGGTTTCAAATTTTATGAGCTTTGTGAGAGCATGTCAGAGTAAGTCTACACATCGGAGATGTACTACACTGACAAACGACTAAGCAACAAAGCAGTGGATGTCACCATGCGCCTCTTGCAGCCACTATTAATGAAAGGGTATCTTTTGTATGTTGATAACTACCACTGCTGTCCTGAGCTGTGGGACCATCTGAAGAATTCTAAGACAGCACTTACAAGGACTGTAAAAATAGAGTCAGCATGCCTCCCAACCTTTTTCAAGAAAGGCAGTGCCCTGATGATCTTGGTTGCAGGTCCAAAGGTCCGCTTAATGCCACCTGCTGGATGGACAAGCGTGAGGTCATCAACTTTAATTCTAGCTGCCACCTTCCACAGCTCCAGGAGACAATAAGTCGCCATGAAGCAAAAGAAAACCACTTTGTCATTGACTACACCAAACACATGTCTGGTATGGACCTCTCAGATCAACTAATCTCCTTTTTTTCCAATGCGAAGGAAGCAGCAAAAGTGGTGGAAAAACTATTTTTTTCATTTGCATACTGGTCAGCATACAAACTATGATCCTGCTTGATGTCCACTGCAAGCAGCATGGGAGGAGAACAAGAACCCTCAATCAGGTCGTCGAGGAACTAACTCGTGGGCTGAGAATTAACTGGTTCTATGTCCATTTTTGGCTTTATACAAGGTTTCTTTAGTAAACTGTTCTTAGAGTAGCAAAGTTCTATCTCCAAAGTTTACTAAGATTTCACTAATGAAAAACTGGGTGGACTGGCAGGAGCCATTCCTTCATCGCACGGGCGACCGTCCCCGACCCAGCGCGTCCACAGGTGGCGGATAGATATGAAGGCCAGCTGCGAATAACCAATAAGCAGTCGCGGACCAAACGGCGATAGTTCTCGAGGGCGCGGCTGGGATATGAGGGTGGTGCCCATATCTCTAAAAATGGTCGCATGAGTCTAATGACAGGACTATCTGGCGAGTAAGGGCGCCAAAGAAAAAACCCTAACCAAGGGCCAGTCTACCTCCCATGTAGGCTGGTCCCAGCGGACTTGGCGGAAGAGACCCAAAAAGACGGTCCAACGGCAAGTACACACCCAAGCGGCGGAATAGGCGGAAGAGATCAGGAGATCCAACAGCTATGAAGGTGCACCCTCCAGATATGGAACACAATCCAAGGGAAGGAAAACCCTAAACCAGTGCGGGAGAGCATCTTCAGTCCTGACCGACACATCTCCTACGAGAGGGACACTCGGACAAGAAAAGCCATGCCGAAGTCGGACTCGTTGGGTCAAAGTGCGCAAAACGGCAGCGGGACGCACTCACATTCGAATGATGGAAGCTAGAAATATCTCTTGTAATGGTGTTCTGCCTGTGAGGATCTGTCAGGCAGGCAGAGCGCCGGGCCCCCTGCCTCGAAGGGGCCCACCCTCAGCGACTGGTGGTCACCGCACCTCAATATGTGGAGTCGGGTATTTGGGACAGCGGGCAAACACCACTGACCACAAAACAAAACCTGTCAACATTCTTCAGTGGAATGCAGAGGGGATCAGCACAAAAAAGGTACCCCTAACTGAAAGACTAAGAAAAGAAGATATTGATGTTGCTTGTATACAAGAAATTCATCTCAACCCCGACCGGCGATTCAACATTCGGGGGTATGAAACACTAAGACATAACAGAATAGGTAGACAAAAAGGAGGAGTACTCATTCTAGTCAAAAACACCCTCTTACCAATACAAAACAAATTTATTGTGGAAACAAACCAGCAGAGTGAAATCCAAGGGGTACAAATTTCTCTCACAAATCAGGACCTCACAATATATAATCTATACTGCCCACAAGATAAAGAATTACAGCTTCAATCTCTCAACACACCAGCAGAAAGCTGTATGGTTCTTGGAGATTTTAACAGCCGCTCAACCTGTTGGGGCTATGACGATACCGACACTCGAGGAGATGAAGTTGAAGACTGGCAAATAGACAACAACATGATCTTGCTAAACATGCCTGAAGATACACCAACATTCTACTCCAGAAGATGGATGACCACATCAACACCTGACTTAGCTTTTGCAACAGATGACCTGAGCCCCAAGTTAACCAGAACAGTACTGAACCCCCTCGGGGGAAGCGACCACAGACCAGTTAAACTCTCAATCAACCTTCACTTCAAGCCACCAGAAAGCAAGACTATCCCGAGATGGAATTACAAAAAAGCAAACTGGGAGAAATACATGGGCCTCTCAGACAAGTACACAAAAAGCCTAAAAGAAGACTCTAACATTGACCGAGTAAATGGCAAACTAAACAAAGCTCTACTCAAAGCTGCTGCAGAAAATATACCTCGTGGAGCACGAAAACATTACAAACCGTACTGGACTGAAGAACTTCAACTAGCTCTAAAAGACGAAGTCACCAGTACTAGACAATTAGCAGAAGAAAGCCCAAATGAACAAAACAATATATTCCTAAAAGCAGCTACAGCAAGATACAGAAGAAAGTATAGACAGGCACGAGAAACAGCTGGATAAAAAGAACAGAAGAACTCAATTTAGACAGAGACGGACATAAACTATGGAAACTCACAAAAGCTCTCAACAACGAGGACATAAGATCGCCGGTCATTGGTCTCGAACATGAACAAAAACTTGTCTCAGGGAAGCAAGCAGCAGATATACTTGTTGACAATTACGAGCAAGTCAGCAATATTAATGTCACAAAACAGAGAAAAGCAGAAGTTCTATCTCAAATGCAGACAACTACACAAAAAGAAGGACCGCCTGAAAGGGGCATGAATCAGCCCTTTTTATTAGAAGAGCTCGAGAATGCTCTCAAAGCACTAACAGACACAAAAGCACCAGGCCCAGATAAGGTAACTTCAGCTATGCTTACCCCACCTAGGCGACAAAGCAAAATGTAAACTCCTCAACATCTTCAACAACAGCTGGAAGTCAGGAAAAATCCCTCAAATTTGGAAAAACGCATCCATGGTCCCAATATATAAAAAAGGAAAAGATAAGAAGCAAGCTAGCAGCTACAGACTTATCAGCCTCACCAGTTCAGTAGGAAAACTTATGGAACGGATGATAAATGCAAGGCTTACATGGTACCTGGAAAGAAATCAACTCATCTGCCAAGAACAGGCTGGTTTCAGACCATACTATTCAACAGAAGACCATGTCACATACATTGCACAGAATATAGAAGATGGGTTTCAAGAAAAAAAACATACACTAGCTGTCTGGGTTGACCTTGAAAAAGCCTTTGATAAGGTGTGGAAAGATGGCTTAAGGTTGAAACTAAAACAGTGTGGCATCCAAGGAAATATGTACCGATGGATTTCAGGGTCCCTGCCCAACAGGAAGGCCAGAGTGCAAGTAAACGGAAAACTTAGCAAAGAGAAAACCCTAAAAGAAGGAGAACCTCAAGGTGGCGTTCTCAGCCCAACACTCTTCCTAATATATGTCAATGACATCATCCAAAATCTGCCAAAACATGTAAAAGGAGCCATTTATGCCGTCGATCTTGCTCTGTGGTGTACAGAAGAAAGCCTCCCTACAGCTAACTACAGAATGCAGGAAGCTCTCAATTCCCTTCAGAGATAGACAAAAAAAAA
Organism: Elysia crispata; assembly: GCA_033675545.1. Classification (NCBI taxonomy): domain Eukaryota; kingdom Metazoa; phylum Mollusca; class Gastropoda; family Plakobranchidae; genus Elysia; species Elysia crispata. The sequence goes on along the minus strand of JAWDGP010003379.1, from coordinate 197,379 downwards.
ACGGATTGTCTCCATCAACCCCACTAAAACTACACATACAGTTTTCAGCCTCTCCACGAAAAAATTAACAGCTAACCTGACAATCAACGGACAAAGATTACCAGTGGAGGATAACCCAACCTATCTCGGAATCACTTTTGACAAAAGACTTACCTGGAAGACTCAGACAGGAAGAACTGAATCAAAAGCTAAATCTCGACTCACCATTATGAAGAAAATATCATCCACAAATTGGAGCGCAGATGAAAAAATATTAAAGAAACTATATGTGGGAAGAGTTAGGCCAACCCTCGAGTATGGAGTAACAGCATGGGGAAGCGCTGCCAAGTCCAACTTCAGTAAAACCAGTAAAGTGCAAAACCAAGCAGCTCGTATCATCACTGGAGCCATTAAAGCAACACCCATTCAAGAACTAGAGACCACAACTGGGCTGCAATCAATAGAAACAAGAAGGGACACCAAAATTCTATGTCAAGCTGCAAAGTATAGAAGGCTCCCAAATCACCCAATGCATGAACGCATACACAAAAGGAACAAAAAACGACTGAAGCGTTGTAGTTTTATACACCAAACAATATTGCTTGAAATGGAAGACGCAAAACTAGAGAGACAAGAGCCAATCCCCTTTCCAGTCACCCTAGAAAAGCCAGTATGGAGAGGGCACCATAAGCCAACAATCCGCTGTACAATCCCAGGCATTCTCTACAAAGAAGACCAAAGTGGACCTGTAATGAAAGCGCTCACTCTGGAATATATACAAGAGCACTTCCCAAGAGATACCTGGCCTCGTGTATACACTGATGGATCTGCCGACAAAGCTGTAAGAAATGGAGGGGCAGGAGTCTACATACAATACCCTGAAGGTGAAGAAGAACAAATCTCAACACCAACTGGACACTTCTCCTCCAATTACAACGCTGAGGTAATTGCACTCCTTCAAGGCGCTAAACGTGTACTGGAAAGCCCACACACAGCTTCAAAAGTAGTTTTCCTAAGTGACGCCAAATCAGTGCTACAATCTGTCCATGCAAATAAAGACAAGGAACTGGACTACCTCTTTGGCACACTCTACACACTCACTGAAACACATGAGACAGTTCTCCAATGGATACCGGCTCATTGTGGCATAGTGGGACAAGCTGGCTAAAGAAGGCTCCAAAAAAGACCAACAGAGCAGCTCGACGACATATAAAGAAGCCAAACACATCATCAAACAATATCAACAAAGAAAGTGGGCAGACCAACACCCTATCTACAATAAATGTGACCCTTACTATGAATTAGACAGATCAGAACAGGTACTTATCTTCCGTCTAAGAACAGGTCACAACAGAATGAACCACCACATGTTCACAAAATTCAAAATTGGCAGTATAGACCAGTGCCCAAGCGCAGCTGGAGCAATGACAGCAGAACACCTTCTGCAAACATGTCCACTGTACAAAGTTCTGAGAAAACGCTTCTGGAGCCAGCCCACATCCTTGCAGAATAAGCTCTTTGGCTGCCTGGATGATCTGCGCAGAACGGCCACCTTTGCGAGAGAGACCCAAGCTACCATCTGAATGATCGACAACAACAATAACAACTAATGAAAAAGAGGAGTAAAGTAGTGATTTATCATAGAACTTTATGCTTTTTTTGAAGACTTCCTCAAAGTAAACAGGTTCTATGTCCATCTATTGGCTTCCTCCACTCATTGAGCTAGTTTTTATCACATGATCTTAAACAAAATGGCCGCCGCCTGTGTTTGATGCTGGTGTCAGTTGATGCCAAGTGTTTTACAACAGGCGAGAAAACAACCGCATACGACTAAAATTATCAAACCTCTGAAACTGTAAGTATCAAGATTGAATGCTTATTTGTATTTTGATGTTTAATTACAGATATTATTATTGTTTTGAGCCTAGAAACAAGATAGAACCTGTTAAAACTGAACTTAGATTAAGACTGAACATGAGAATGGTCTAGATCTAGATCTAGAGTAGATCTAGATCGTAGCACAATGAGGACTGGGTCTAGACTTTTAAATCTAGATCTAGAATTTAGATTTAGTGGTACATTGTTATTATTTTTATTGTAGTAGTTGTGGTATCATTACTTAAATTTGGCCTGTGGCCTGAAAACAACAGTGCTTGTTATCATGTAAAACTTTTGGATCTCTTGTTCTCTATCTAATCTAGATATATCAAGTGACTTAAAAATAAAGACCAATTGGTTGATAAACAAGTTTTACAAGCTCAGTCCACCTTGAGCATTGCTCTCAGGGCTTTTCCTCAGTTTGCTAATGATTTTGAATGAAACTTTTCTGTCTCCTAACCAGGTCTAGCAATGAGCCTCAACTTCCAGAAATGCTTGAATCAGAACCTTCTGCCACTGGGTTGCATCAAGATGCCAATCCAAGCAGCAGATCTGTACACCGGAATCGTAGGAGATGCCTTTCTGCAGACCAAGTTATCCTTCTGATGACAAAGTAAGTCAGTGTCTTGAAATTAATTTTAGATAATAAATATCTTTTTCAGGCATAACACTAACAGCTTAGATATGTTGCGTGATAGCATTACTGTAGTTGTCATTAAAATATTATTATCATTATTATTCTTGTCGTTGTTGCTGTTATTCTTGTTACTATTCTTATTGATGATATTGTTGTTTGTCTTCTCTACCTCCCCTCCCCCCCCCATCCTTTCCTTACTCTGTGTTGTTAAAATTATTTATGATACATGTAAATTGTATTCTTGAATTAAAAGTTCAATTTTAGCAGAGTTAATAATTACACTAAGGGAAAGGGTTATTTAGGCTGTGGTTCCTTTAATATGAATACAATTTTGCATAAAATAAGTGTATTATTGAGGGGTGAAAGAAAATGCTCTTCCACATAACTTATCATTTGGGCTTGTCTTATTAGGGATTTTTTTTTCACGACACGTCGGGTTTGGGTTAAGTACAAGTATTGGGTTTGATGAGTGATGCCTTGAAAGCATGGTGCAGACTTGTAGAGAAAAACATCTTCCTGACTGTTTTCCTTTTTTACCCAGGTCAAGTGATGAATCTGACACTGCTGATTCGGATGAGCTGCTACCAAGTGACAGGCCAAATGAAGCAACTGGAAGCACAAGACCACAGTCCCCCTTATCACATCTGATGGATCCTCAGACAGAGTGAGTCACTTTTTTTTAAAATACAATCTTTCTTTTGGTTCATTATTCTTTTCCTTCTCCAATTTTTTCTATTCTTCTACTTCTTTTTATTCTTTAACCTTCCTGCCGTGGACGGCCGATTAAATCGGCCGTTTGGTCAGTTCTGTACCGTGACGGCCGACTAGATCGGCCGTTTAGAAGAGCAGTATTTTGCCTACCATGTTATTCAGGACATGAAGGCAAATTACACAGTTCTAACAACTATTAAATTAACTTCCGGAAACACTCAACTTTCGCTTCATTTCACGTTATTTTGATCGTTTGGTACTGCAATTTCTGCTCAAATTCTCCAAAAAATGACTGAACCAGCTGCTGGGCCTTCGCATATAAGGCCTCAGGGACAGATAATAAATATATTTGAAAGTTTTGCTGATGATGGTAGTGATGTGGGGGATGATTTTGCAATCCCTCACAATGATTTAGAAAGTGAAAGTTCGGACAGCAGTGGTTCAGAATCAGATGAAGACGGACGTAGATCTAGATCTAGTCATGATGATATGGTTGTGGATAGTAATGGTTGGGTTCAGGTTACTAAAGAAACAGACTTTAGACCTTTATATGATATAAACTTTACAGTTAGGAATCCAAAAAGTGCTTGCAACATACCAGAGGATTGTAATGAGCCTATAGATTATTTTAGTTTATTTGTTGATGACGAATTTTGGGCCCATCTCTGTCGCGAGACAAACCGTTATGCACGTACATTTCTTCAAAGTGAGGAGGTGATAAACTGGATAGAAAGGCACCCCAGGAGCAGGTACACTAAGTGGCCTGGAGATGGTGTAACTGTTCCAAAATTGAAAAATGTTGTACTGTTGCTTAACATGGGACTATCAAAGAAGAAAGGCTGTGACGATTACTGGACAGTTCGCAGGTCACAAGCTATGCCATATTTTGGCTCGATCTTGAGCGTCGATGAATTTAATTTGATTTCCCGAATGCTGCATCTAAATAACACTGCAGATGAAATCGAGAGGGGACGGGAGGGGTATGACCCTTGGTGTAAAGTACGCTTTATGCTTGACAAATTCAATAAATCGTCAAAGACATTTTATACTCTGTCACGGAATATTAGCATAGATGACAGCATGATAGGGATGAAAAACCGGTGTGTTTTCATTCAATTTATGCCCAATAAGAGACATGCTAGGTTTGGACTGAAGAAATTTCAGCTGTGTGATGACAATGGGTATGTTTACCATATAGAAATATATGCAGGCAAGGAGCTTGACGTGCATCATGATGAGGGACATGCGTTCGGAGTTGTGGATAGGTTGTTGACAGAAAGTAGTGTATACAACAAAGGTTATCACTTATACACTGACAATTTTTATACAAAGCCTAAACTTGCTGAGCACCTCTACAAACACAAAACTCTTATCACAGGAACTGTTAGGATCAATAGCAAAGATATGCCAGATCGCATCAGAGACAGATTGAATATAGGGGAGGCAAATTTTGGAGGAAACAGGACTCGGAAATGTTGTGTCTGAGTTTCAGAGAAATAAAAATCACAGGTAAAACCAGTATTGGTAATAAGTACAGCCCATGATGCTGGTTTAGAAGAGAGAGTAGTTAGAGGGAAAGAAAAGCAAAAGCCAGCAGCAATATTTGACTACAATAAGTATATGGGGGGCATTGACATTAGTGACAAAAAAATATACCATTACGCAGCAGAGAGATCCACCCGTCGATATTGGAAAAAGGTTTTCCAAAACTTGATTGACATTTCTATTCTGAATAGCTGGATACTATACAATCTAGACAATGGCAAAAACATGTCAGAGATAAATTCATTGTAGAAATTGTAGAGGCCTTGTGTGAAGGTAGTGATAGGCAAAACATTGCCCCACCTGCGGCTCGCCAAATAGACACTGACCGTCACTGCCTGGTCCTTCTTGAGGAGAAGAAAGAAAAGGACTGCTTCGTCTGCAGTGATAGAATCTAGATCTGCAAACAAGAACAGCAGCACAGGACGAAAGAGATCCAGATATTGGTGCCCAGCGTGCAAGGTAGGTTGCCACCAAAAATGCGAGCCACAATTGGTACACATAACCAACCAGGGCCTGGCGAAGCGTCGCCACCACTAGCCACAGGCACAAGTAACATTTAAGGCCTCAAATATTTTGGATTAGCAGTATTGGATTAACTCTGTATATAAAATAAGTTGCAAGATTCATTTTGTTGTTGCATTCCTTTTGTTTTTGTTATCCTGTTGTTTGTATGAAGCTGGATCAGTTTTTTTGTTTTTTTGTTGTTGTTCGCTGACGCTGGTTTGTTTGCTTATTTTAGTTATAAAATAAATGTTTCCATCACAAACCCCAACAAACTATATATTTTTATAATCTGCAATGATCACTCTATCTATTGATAATAATTTCACTTATCTGTAAACAACAGTACACAATATAGGTAGGAACAAACACAAATTCTTTTTTCAAATTTTATTTTCCAACAACGTCAAGGTCAAGGTCATAAATTTGCATAAATCATCACAAACATAGCATCATATTACAGCCCTTTTCTTCTTCTTTCAGAAAATGTATGGTTATAGTAGCTTTATTACTCTTTTTCACTCTCTTTTAGCCCTCTTTCATTAGTCACTATTTTTAACAAATATTGCTCCCACAGCACAGGGCTCGAGGGTTAATGCAAGTAAACTTGTTTTCATCATTAAAAACACACTGTGTTGTGCTGAGGAATAACTCTATTCTAATGGCATTAATATATAAATTAAGGGTAGTGGATCCCAAGACTGCACTGTACTCTAAATCATCAGAAGTATCTGTGCTTTGTGTAAAAATGTATATATTTCAAGCAATTAAACGGATGAGAGAAGAGAAAAACGGCACCCCAATAATGTTATCCATGTAGGTCTTCTGCTGTATAATGTAAGCAATTATTAAAGAAAAACAACTGATTTGTTGTTAATTATCAAAATTTGAACTTCTCTTTCTCCTGAACCAGGTCTGCGGACGAAGGAAGTCTTACACTATCTGATGACGACTTTGATTATGAACCAGACAAGGACAAAGATGCAAACAATTCTTCAGATGAGAATGCAGAGCCTGACCACCCCAATACTACAGTCCTTAATCAGGAGGATGCTCAACAAACTAAAGACAACACTGTTAGAGAAACAGCTCGTAATCATGCCCGCACAAACAAACCGCTCATTCGAAAGAGACAAAGAGACCCGAGCTCTTGGAAGAGCGTTGTAAGGAAAACACTGAGACAGAGTGGCAAAGAGTATACTGATAGCAGAGGAAAGGTGCAAAAGGCCAGGGAGATAAAGGGGACCAAGGATTGTCATAATTATAGATTTAAGTGTTCACAACATATCAGCCAGGGAGAGAGAAAAGTCATATTTGATGAGTTCTGGTCATTGGATGATAATGAAAAGCGTCATTTTTATAGTAAGACAACAACATGTGAGGATGCAAAAAGAAAGCGCACGAAGAACAAGAGCAGTAGGAAAAAGAGAACGTTGAAGTACTTTTTGCCTTGTGATGGCAATGATGTTGGTGTGTGCAAGGACTTTTACCTTGGGACTCTTGACATCAGTCAAAAGCGGGTGAACAATTATCATGACACAAAGCAAGCTGGTGGAACTCCAACACGTCTTGTATGGGGGAAGAGTGCTAACAATGAAGTCAGTCAGGGTGAAAAAGACGGAATAAGGGCACACATCAAGTCTATCCCAAGGGTGGAAGCACATCATTGCCGCAACGACACAAACAAAGAGTACATTTCCCAGGCCGGCCTCAATGTCGCAGCACTTTATAGAAAGTATGTGGAAAAATGTACTGAAAAGGGTACTGAGATTGGAAAGCTCCATGTCTATCGCGAGATCTTCAATAGCGAATTCAATATTGCATTTCACTTTCCGAAATCAGACAAATGCGACAAGTGTGAGGAAAAAGAAATGAATGCAGCCCCAACACCAGAGCAAACTGCGGCATATCAATCTAACACAAAAGGGAAAGAGGAAACAAGGGCGGAGAGAGACAAGGACAGAGGCAACCCAAACGCTTTTGTTGTTTGTTTTGATCTGGAGAACGTGTTTGCTCTGCCTCGTGCCAATGTTGAAATTTTTTTCTACAAGAGAAAATTAAACACATTGAACATGACAGGCCACTGCTCATTGTCTAAAAAGGCTTATGGTGAAATGTGGCATGAGGGACAAAGCGGGAGAGGGGACAACGACATTGCCAGTGCGGTCATCAAGATACTTCATGCCATAGCCGATGACCATGCTGGAGATCCACGCCTGCGACACATGATTTTATGGAGTGATTCATGTGTTCCACAAAACAGGAACAGGGTTTTTTCAACTGCCATTAAATATTTTCTTTCTCAACACCCAGAGATTGAAACAATAGAACAGAAGTTTTGTGAGCCAGGACGTAGCTCCATTCAAGAGGTCGACAACCTACACAGTCGAATTGAGAAAACTTGTGGACCAGCTGAAATCTACAGCCCTGTCAGTTTGCGGAGAATCCTCAAAACTGTTAACAAACTGCAGACCATCCAAATGAGGGGAGAAGATTTTAAGAATTTTCAAGCCATTGCTGCCAGTGGAGCTTATGATAGAGTTCCATACACTAAAGTGAAATCTCTTCAGTATGCACAGAACGATCCAAAAAGCCTAAAATACAAGACAAGCTTCCTCCAAGAATTTCAATCTGTGCAAATATTTAGGACAACTGGTGTTCGAGGCTCATCAGGCCTCCGGGATTCCTCTGGTTCTAGCTCGCTGGACCTTTTCAAAGGGTTGAAGATTGCCAAAGCTGAAAACAAACTGACCATAGATAAAAAGAATGACATAAAATCAATGCTAAAGTTTATGCCAGAACTTGACAGAAATTATATGTCAAATGTAGCTATGTAGCCTTTCCTTTTTAGTATAGATCTATACATTTTGTTTTCTGCAATGCAAACAAAAGTTATTGTAAGATCTCTTCCGTTTTTCCACGGTAAATTGTTTGGGCCCAATGATTTGTACAACAATGTGCTGGGTTTTTTTTTTTTCGCTCTTCAAAATAGATCTCAGTTCTTTAGATTTAAACTCCACATACATGTAATTCACTTTTTAAAAGGCTTATCCAATATTATGAGTAATAGAACTGTTGTAACTTGAATACAGTAAGATAATGAAAGCTTATAGTATACCTTTCTTATGCCTCAAGTTTGATGTTTGACATTGTCTCATCACTGGTCATAATGTCCTAGTCAATAAATTTCAACAAACTTATCATCTCACGACTTGAAGGGATATGTCTGTGCTTTTAATTGGTGTGTGAGGGTGCTAGGGTATTTAAACAAGTGGACATAGAACTTTGGAGTGCCTCACTTGAGAAATCACAAGGGCCTATAGTGGACATAGAACCTTGTAATTCAGAAATTATCATATATTTCTGAACCACAAAGTTCTTTGTCCAAAATCAATATCTGATTTTTAACAAATTACTTATGTTTCTATCTGTGTGAGTGCTATGGTACAATAGATCTTAGCCACATTAATCATTGTGTAAAGAAAAAAAAAGGTGTTTAAGCATTAGAATGAAAATACAGTTATGGCAAACTTTGACACCAAATTTCTCAGTTTGCCAAAAAGTGGACATAGAACCAGTTACCGTCATATGGGGTGACTCAGGCCACGTAGGAAAAAAAAAATTGCTTTGACTTTGAGAGTGTCCAACACAGAGCCATGTTATTTTTTAGCTATAATCATTAGTTTTTTGTATTCTACAGATATAAACACATTTTTTTTTAAAGTTTTGGAGAGTGCAGAAATTATTTTGTGCGGTACAGTTGCAATCCAAGATGGAGGCCCTTTTTGACTCCAAACACACCTGCAAACTTTGGTAAGTAAAAATAATAAATACTACATTCTAGCAACCCAAATGAGATTTTTAAGCTTTTAAATACATAAGCAACATTGCTTCCAATCTTCCGCATTTCTGCGGATTTCCGCAGTTTTGCCCATTTCCGCTGATTTCCGCATGTCAGACTGAAACCCGCGGATCACGACTCGAGGAAAAAATTTCCCCATCTTCACCCGTCGATCTGCGGATTTTTCGTCACCACTGAAGCTCGGCCGGCTCAGTCCTCGATCGGCCCATCGGCAAATTTCGTTTACTTGCGGAAACGTTGTTCTGGTTGAGATTTTTCAGAAACCCGTATAAGCCAGATTGGGCATTTGATAATCGCGGATTATTTGCTTTTGGCTTCCTTTTTTAGTCACCTGTCAACTGGGCCTTGATTTGGCAGTTGTTGTATTTTTTAGACTTGGCAGAAATCCAATCTTGAAAAATCTGGATAGACATCATGTTCAAACACTGCTTCCGTCTTTCTTTCATCACTTTTCTTCACGTGCGCTCTAGCCGAAGCTACGACAAGCCTACACAGTACTAAGCTTAGATCAAAATCACAAGGTGTTTGTGCGATCGGATCTTCCTTACTGTTTTCAACGTCTTTAGATCTAGAAAAAGACGTCCTAGATCTAGAATCTAGATTCTTGAGTGTGGATTTCAGGAGGAATTTGTTCATCTGGATAGATCGAGGCGTGCATTTTTGCAAGTTTTTATGGACTGTTCGTAGATTCTGATTCATCTAACGCCAACGAGGGCTGATATCTCTGTGACTAAAACTATCGATCGACGCTGGTGACGGAAATGACTAATCTAGATTAGATTCTAGAACTTCTAGATTATCCAGATCTTGGTCTAGTAGATCTAGAGATTGGATGCTCTTTATTCTTTCTTGTTGAAGTCGAAGTTCAAGCTTTCTACTTAGAATTAGAATCTGGTTGGCTGGAGGACTGGAGGAATAGATCTAGATCTATCACAACAAGTAGGCTACACCACTACAACAGGACTCTTGGCTCAGGCTCAGATCTATTTCTAAATGGAACTATCTAGATCTAAGTGAAAGTGAAAGTGACGTTACATCTCGATCTGGATTCTAGACTGTAAGTGTAACTGTAACAACTGTAGACTATAGATCTAGACTCTAGTACTAGTACCGGTAGATGAAAGATGAAGTTCTTAAAAGAAAGTGACAAGGCACTTGTGAAAGATATAGATAATAAAGTAAAGAACAAGTGGTCATGGAAATGGGCAGGTGAGGTGTTGAGCCGTGACGTTCCTAAAGTTGGACCAGTAACTTACACTTTGGGGGAGTGTTTGGTGAAGATTGATGTCGCAGGCGTAGCGTTTTGTAAATGGTGTGAAGACAAAGTGGCCTATGGTGGAAATGGAAAGAAGCATTTAGTAGCTCATTGCAATACAGACAAACATGTTCAGCGTCTCAGAGTCAGATGTACTAATTATAGCCTTGGTGGAACATTCGCTGGTGCCCAAAAAGACAAGACGAAGGATTCTGAAACTGGAGGGAAATCTAGTCTCTTTTCGATCTTCAGTATGAAGAAGCCATCTATAGCTCCTACAGAAAAGAAAGTTGTCGCCTCTGGATCAACAGTCCTACCCCCCGATCATGACACAGCAAAGCCTGCAGAACCACTTATTCCCCTCGCCGATAGAACAGCAAATTTAGAAGCCCTTTTTTTGAGTGTGGCGAGCGAACATTCTCTCCCTCTGTCGATAATTCCAGTTTTAGTGGACCTTGCCAAGGAATGTTCTCGGGATCCTGCTGCCCTTGCTGGGGTGAGCATTTCAAAAACTTCTGCTTCATTCAAACTGAAACATGGTGTGGCTAAGACAATGACAGAGGAAATTGTTTCAAAGTTATAGTCAGTGCCATTTTCTCTTAATGTTGATGAGTCTACTAGTGGTCATGGAAAGAAGGTCCTTGCAATGATGGCAAGTTTTTTTGATTCTGATGAAGGAAAGGTTGTTGTGCATCATCTCGCCTCAGTTGAGTTGGTTGTCGTCACCTCAAAGTCAGTGTTTGGTGCCATCGTGAAGGTCATTGAGGATTTCAGTTTGCCTTGGTCCAACCTCATATCAGTCCTCCTTGACAGCTGTAATGTGATGAGAGGGTGCAAGTCTGGTGTAGAGGTCCTCTTAAAGGAAAAAGCTCCTCATCTGATTGATATAGATGGAGATTCATGCCACCACATTCACAATGTTGCCAAGACATTTTGCAAGCCATTCGAATGGTGGATTGAAAGGCTGTTTACAGATCTTCATCTAGATTTCAAGTATTGCACAGAATACAAGGAACTCATGAGGGAGCTGTGCCGCCTGGGAAATGTCAACTTCACAGTTCCTCAACGTTTTGTTTCGCACAGATGGCTCTCTGCCTATGACCAAGCTCTGGAGACAGCACGGCTTTTGGAGGTGTACACCCTGTTTTATTCAGCATTCCTTCCTCTGCATTTGCGTTCTACATATACAGAGGTGATCAACAACATCATCCAGAAAATGGAGTCCAAGATGGCCCGTCGTCGAGCAAGAGCCATAATATCTAAGTTGAGAGCAAAGAGCATGACAGATGATGGCAAAGCGAGAAAAGAACGAATTGTAAGCAGGCTCTTCGAAAACCAGGGTAAAACTTTGGCTATCCTCCACCTGTACATCACCGTTTTGAATCTCTTGAAACAGTTTGTTCTTAAGTTTCAAAGAAAAGAACCACTGATCCACTCCCTGCATATGGAGCAAGAAAAACTTGTTAGAAATTTTTTGTGCTGCTTCATTAAGGCAGAAACTCTAGCAGGTCGGTCAGCAAGTGGGCTTTCAAGACTCATAAATAGACTGGAAGAGCAAGCTATCGAAGCCAAGGACATGTACAAGGGTCCAGTCGTGGACAGGATACTTGAGGGAGAGTCACTCTTAAGCTCGCAAAAGGAAGAGTTTTTGTCGCAAGTGAAAACAGCGTTTCTCACTGCTGGACATACTCTGCTTAACAAACTTCCATTGACAAATGAGACTCTACGCAATCTCAGTGCCCTGGATGGAGACTTGCGACAGCACCACCATATGAAGAAATGTATGGAAGGATTAATCAAGACTTTCCATCACATTTTCACTGACAAGGAGATTGAGGATGTCAATGTGGAGTTGTTAGGGTTCACTTGTGATGAGACTCTTCCTGAGCTGAATGGTGGTCGTGTGGATGAGTGGTGGGAAGCCAGGACATCCTATCCATGTCTGCAGAAGCTGGCAAAGGCAGCCTTGTCATCGTTCCATGGACCGCAAGTAGAGTCTGCCTTTAATTTGATGAAGGACACTCTAGGCAGTAAGGCTGGGTCTTTAGACGTAAGTGTCCTCAGCTCGTACGAAACAGTGAAGTATTTTATCAAGGCGAAAGAGTCCTCTGCTGTGAAACTTTTTCCACGGACCAGCATCCTCCACACCCCAGTCAATCCAGCCATTGTCAAAAATATTCGCACTTCAGCTGGATCCTACAAGTCAGAGCTGAAACAGAAAAGGGCACAACTGTCTGTGGAATTTTGTGCCCTCTCCCTGTCCAGATCGCATGCTTCTCTCCAGACTGCTGCTGCTGCTCGGCGTGTGAGAGAGAAAAATGTTGTCTTGTCCTTCACCAAGCACCAGAGAATGGCTCTTAAGAGGAAACCAGCAGACAAGAGCCAGAAGCCTTCTTCTTCTTCCAACCAAAAGGGAGCCAAGAAGAGGAGGCTTTAGCTGACAACAGCACCACTACTACCTGGGAGAGGACCGTATGCCCTGACGAAGATATGTTGAGGTATGTACAAAGCTTAACTATGGACTTTCTTCTCATGCATAACCAATTTCTTTTTGTCAATTGATGACTATCAATAACTTCAGATCAGTCCAGATAATGATGCTCAGGTACCTGGAAATGGAATTTCAGCGCCGCGATCTTTTGAAAACCCTTCAGCTCGAGGGGGACGTTGTCCCCCTCAACCCCCTACCAGGGCGCTGCCCTGGACCCGATCCGCAAAAAATCCTCGGTTTTGGTTATCCACTGTTGGAAGCACTGAAGCAAGTAATAAAGATAATCTAGATGTTATTTAGATTGTAATTTATAAGCTTTTTGCAGAAGTGTGTATACTGTGAATTTAATGTCCAGCTCAATATGTCGACGCCAAGCCGAAGGAAATGTGTGACAAGTCCTGACTCATTTTGTTATATTTGTGGATCGTTTATGGCTCCAAAACAAAAAAGAAACATTTCTGATTTTGTAAAGAGGGCTTACTTTTCTTACTTTAAGTTGAAACTTGGAGATCAAGACAAGACATGGGCACCACACAAGGTTTGTCATTCATGTGAAGAAAGCTTACGTCAATGGACTAAAGGAAAAGATAAAATCTCATTTAGCATTCCGATGGTATGGCGTGAGCCACGAGACCATATCACTGACTGTTACTTTTGCCTTACGTGTGTCTCAGGATTTAGCACAAAATCTCGTCATCTAATCCAATATCCTAATCTAGATTCAGCTATCAGACCTGTGCTCTATGCAGATGATGATACAAGGCCTGTATTCACTGAACTTGCATCACTTGAATCTGATGATGAGGGTAGTAATGTTCATGATGTGGCACAGCAGTCCTCCGAAAGAAATTCTGATTCAGATTTTGAACTCCTGTCAACTGAATTGCAAACGTTTAGCCAAGCAGAGCTTAATGACCTAGTCCGAGATCTGGGTCTATCTAAAAAACTTTCAGAATTGCTGGCCTCGAGATTGAAAGAAAAAAATTTACTCAAAGCTGAAACCAAAGTGACATTCTTCCGTGACAGAGAAAAGAATCTTTTAGAGTTCTTCGATTGCAAATCAGACTTTGTTTACTGTTGTGATATTGCTGGGCTAGTTATAGTAATGGGAGCTCCGCGTTACGATCCAACAGATTGGCGACTTTTTATCGACAGCTCAAAGCGGAGCCTGAAGTGCGTTTTATTACATATAGGCAACATATTTGGTGCTCTACCAATAGGTCACTCAGAGCTCCTGAAGGAAAAGTATGAACATATCAAAACTGTGTTGGAGCTACTCCAGTACGAAAAGCACAAATGGATCATCTGTGTTGATCTGAAAATGGTCAATTTTTTGCTAGGTCAGCAAGGTGGCTATACCAAATACCCTTGTTTTCTCTGCCTTTGGGATAGCAGGGCTAAAGACAGACACTATATTCAGAAGGAGTGGCCGCCTAGGGAGAACTTCAACGTTGGTGAAAAGAACATCATCAATGACCCTCTGGTGGAAGCTGCCAAAATTATTTTCCCACCGCTACACATTAAGCTAGGGCTTATGAAACAGTTTGTGAAGGCTCTCAGTTCTGACAGTGAGTGTTTTAAATATCTGTGTGGCACTTTCCCCGGAGTAACGTTGGAAAAACTAAAGGCAGGAATTTTTGACGGTCCACAGATAAGGATGCTGATGAAAGATCAGGGCTTCACACAATCAATGACCGATGTTGAAAACACTGCATGGGAAGCTTTTGTTTTAGTTGTGAGGAACTTTTTAGGAAACAGAAAGTCTGAGGACTACAAAGAGCTTGTTCAATCAATGATTGAAAGTTTCCAAGTGCTGGGTTGTAATATGAGCATAAAGATGCATTTTCTGAAGTCATTTGGAACAATTTCCTGCCAACTTGGGAGATGTGAGTGACGAACAGGGTGAACGCTTTCACCAAGACATCAAAACTATGGAAGAGAGGTATCAGGGTCGCTGGGATATTCACATGATGGCGGACTATTGCTGGAGTATTCAGAGAGATTGCACTGGCAGGCGACACACCAGAAAATCCCTAAAACGAAAGTTTGTTCCTGAATAAATCAGCAAACAAGAAGCCAATGGACCACAAAGCAGGTTGGGTAATAAAAGTATTTTTTAAAATTCATAATTCATATCTGTGGTTTGGATTTCAACTTCGTTTTAAAATAAAATTTTATGTGTTAGTATCTCTATATAGCGCTAAATTAGAGGTAACTCATTGCAGAAAATCTAGACGTGATAGAAAGAAACGGATACCGGATTCGAATTCAGCGACCCCAATTTACCTTAAATTAGTTGTCAGAACGAATGCAACCGACAAAAAGTTGAATTTTGTTCCCCAGTGTAATGGCTTAACATATATTTAGTGCTGGTTGTATTTTATTGGGGTGGCCTGAGTCACCCCACAGTTTGCATGCACAGGTGGGGTCACTCAGGCCACCATGTGGTGTGACTAAGGCCAACATTCAAAATGCTTAATTTTGAGCTTGACATTGTTCACTTATCATATATGTCATAGATTTAGTCTTATAATTTCGTTTTATAACTCACTTCATTCAAATATATTTTTCATGTATGAAAATTAAATCTAGATTAGATTTAGATCTAGATGTTCTATACGGTAGTCTAGAAGTCTAGATCTACCTGCACTGGTTCTGAAATCTACCGAGGCATTAAAATGGATGTGGCTAAGGTAAAAAACACATACTCTCAGTAAAAAGTAAATTTAGACCCGGTACCTCCTGCGTTGTAGCCAACCGCCCTACCGATTGGGCTACCCCTCACCCCACTCTCTTAGTGTCCTGTATTTTAAAGGATTTTGTTCTGTTGTTTGTATTTTCTTCAGATATAGATCTATACCTTCGACCAGACAACTAAACACCAGAATGCCCCATACATACAAAAGGAAGCCTGGATCAAAACCATACACAGTGACTCCAGAAGCAACTCTACAGCAAGCGCATAAGCGTATCAGAAATGGCACGTCACAGCGTGATGTTTGCAAAGACTTTGGCTTGACTCGCTCAGTCTTACAGAGATATTTGAAGAAAATGGATGCAGGAGAAGAGCACCGTGCTCCAGGTGGACAAACAGTTCTTTCTCTTGAACTAGAACAATCCATAGTGAGACATTTGAGTCATCTTTCGGATTGGGGCTTTCCCTTTAATTTCCTGGATCTCAGGATGGCAGTCAAGCGAATCTTGGACAGGGAGAGGAGAAACATTCCTTTCTTCCAAGACAACTGCCGTGGCAAGGAATGGGTGAGAGGATTTATGACACGACATAAAGACGTTATTAGGCAAAAGCTGTGTCAAAACATAAGCAAAAAAAGGGCTGCTGTCAGCAAACAAGTTGTGACAGACTATTTTTCTGAACTACAGAAAAGTCTTAAGGACGTCCCACCCATCCACATCGTAAACTACGATGAGACAAACCTCACTGATGATCCGGGAAGAAGAAAAATGATTTTTAAGCGTGGAGTCCGCTACCCGGAGCGAATCATTAATTCTACGAAATCATCAACAAGCCTCATGCTTGTCGGGACTGCTTCAGGGACTGTCCTTCCCCTCTATGTAGTCTACAAGGCTGAAAATTTGTGGAGCACATGGACTGGGGGAGGGCCCAAAGGATGTCGCTTCAACAGGTCAAAAAGTGGGTGGTTTGACCACATCTGCTTCAATGATTGGTTTCATACTGTGGCTCTGCCTTACTGTTCTCGTCTTGAGGGAAAAAAAGTACTCATCGGAGATAATCTTTCCTCTCACTTCAATTATGATATATTGAAGGCACGTGAACGCAACAATATAGCCTTCATATGCCTCCCTGCCAACGCAACACATCTTCTCCAGCCACTCGACGTGGCATTCTTTGGGCCGATGAAGACAAGATGGCGGTCAGTCCTTATTGAATACAAACTATCCAAAGCCAAAAATGCCGGGATAATCCCAAAGGACGTCTTTCCAAAGCTTCTGAAAAAACTCATGGATGACCTGCCAAACCAATCAGCTAAAGCTGGTTTTGAAAAATGTGGAATCCATCCACTGTGTGCTGAACCTGTTTTGAGACGACTTCCCAGTGAGAATACCGAGGACTTGCAGTCGCAGTCTCAACTAAACACCTCGATTTCTGAAGCATTCACGAGTCAACTGAGAGAACTTCGCTGTGGCAACGACTCTGGACCAGCCAAAAGGGCCCGCAAAAAGAAGGTGAACGTCGTTCCCGGGAGGAGCATTGCTGCTGAGGATGCTGCACAATGTGAATGGCCTGGGCCAAGCAATCATGTACCGGTACCGGTGGTGGAGGAGGAAAATGAAAATGAAGTGGATGGACCTGACTCTGGTGGGTATCTTAACAGTACCGGTATAGTATTACCATACCTTGTACCCACAATCTACCGTGGGATACCTTCTGAAATTTTCTTGTTACATTCATCACACTCACAGGCCCAGGGGTGTCAAGCAATGAACCCCATTGGTCTCAATCCATCCAGCTCTTTGTCCCCCCCTTGCTCTTTTCCCTTCTATGCTCCCTCACCAGTCCCGGTACCATATCACTAAAATGTTGTTTTTGTAAACCCCTCCCCTCCCTCCATCACACCAGATCATTACCCTGAATCGGACGGCGCTGATTTGCTATCAAGCGATGAGGAGAGGACACGCAGTTCAAAGAGCAGAAATTTATTTGATGATTTTTTAATTTTGATTCTTTTTATACTGGTACCACCAGTGTTTTTCACTTTTGTTTTAGTCAATAAAAATTTGGAAAATTAACCTGAATTTGTTTCTGAAGTTTGACCTTAAGGACGCGAGTGGGATGCCTGTTTTAAAGTGTTAAAGATTCCTGGTACAGTAGATATCACCACAGGTGATGTGGTTACCAAAGAATGTAAAATGGGCCTGCACAAGTGTTCAATTAAAATCATTTGATAAATAAATCTTGCAAACTAGGTAAATGAGCTGGAAGTAAAAGAGGCATTTCATCAAGGCATGTCCACAATCGGATGCTGGTGACAGCAAGCTCCATCGTCATGCAGTGTGCTGACAAAAAAAAAAAAAAAAAAAATTAAAAAAAAAATGGAATGTCAGCAGCAGAGAGAAAAAAGTCACACAAGCTCACTACATTTTGGTGCCCTGTGTAAGACGGGACTTTGCCTTTCTTGCTTTGAGATTTATCACACAAAGCAGGATTACACAGCATAAAGACGTAGGACACATGCCTTTATTTTATTTTTTTTCTTCTTAAATATTTCTAAATTTTTTATCCCCCCTATGAGTTACATACTCTAGATCTAAGGCTATAGATTGTAATTTTCTCTCCCAGTATACTCAGGTGTAAACAAAATGCACATGCTCGCCAATATTTACTGTTTTTAAAGATTGCAACAACCATCATTTACCGATATTATTTCTAAAACTTATAAGATAAATTACTCAAACCTGTGGATTATATGAAATTTGGAGCCTTTGGAAACTTTGCCTCTGGGGATACATTATGGATGAGTCTCAATTGAAGGTAATTACTACCCCACATTAGATATATTTATGCTATGTTCCTGTTTTGCTTTGTTGGCCGGCCATGTTTGTTTTTGGCCGCTACGGTAACTAAACCTTCTTTGCCTTTTTATTATTGAATGTAGCTTTCTAATGATACCAAATACATGTGTGTGCATTTAGCATAATATTGCGATTTTATACAAATTTTCAGAAACATCCAAAATTAGTTTGTCTGCAGGGAATGATCACTATCTAATCATTGCGTCCGTAGGGAATTTCAGAACTCAGAGTTGCGCGTCTTGAAAAGGTTAAGAGAAAACAAACGAAAGCAAAGAGAAAAATGACTTCCATGTTAAGGTTGACAAGAAGAGAATTTAGTGCTCACAGGACATAAGCCATGAAGCAAACCAGGAATACAACGAACCACCAACTTAGACTGCAGGATAGTTTTTTAAAGACTATAGGATATAGCAACACATCCTCCCTACGAACACACCGTTAGGGTTGTCCACAAAAATATTTCCCCCCGAAATTTTGAAATAACGTTGAAAATATTTGAGAATAGTAAAAGCTGTAAAGTTTATGGGAGACAGGTGACATTTATAAAGGATCTTTTGTTGTCAACATATTAAAAAAAGAAAAAAAATTGAACTTTACGTTGGCATGACAACATTACATAGGTGAAAATAGGAGGGGAAGCAGTTTTAAAACCAAATTAGATAGTAACAACCAAGATCCCAGACAGAGCAAAGAACATCAAAATGATTATGGATCACTTAAATAAAACCACAGATTGACAGGTTAATTAATTTTATTTGTTTTGGAACAGCAAAAAAAGTAAATTTTTCATCCCTGTTGACAATTGGTTTCTAGTTAAGCTTTATAGTATATCAGGACCTTCCAGCTTCCATCCAAGTTTGTGGTGCCACAAAGATAAGCAAAAAACACAATCACAAGTAGCAGGAAGTGCACAAGAAAGATCATTACACTTACAGCCCCTTGAAGAAAGTTACGATAACTTTTTGCTCAGAGAAAGCGACATAAAGAATGCTAAATACTATTTCTCCTCATTTACATGCTCTTCTTGGTCATGTTGTGAGACAGCACAAATTTTTCAGGCAGGATGCTATTGAGATAGATGAGAATATAGCTGAGGAAAGCCAGACTAGTAGGGAAGATTGAAACTTATGAGAAATATGGACAACATTGGGAAGAAGCCATGCCGCTTAAAGATGATTAACAGCCTCTGCAAACATATGTTTTCTTTGCACTGTTATTCAAGAAACAAGATTGAATACACCTCAGTCCAGTTACACTGAGTGCCTGTCAGCTCTCTAGGTAACAAGACGGATTATAGGTACGCCGCATCTGTATAAGCGTGAGTAATTTTTGTGGCTCCTGTTTCCTAAAATAGTGTTCTCTCTATTCATAAAGTTTTCGGCCACCACTATGCTGCGTGAAGAAAGATATTCATTTAAAACCTGGTCACATTTTTAAGACTTTTATTAAAATAGTCTATTAACTTAAGACTCATACAATTTAATGGACAGACTTAATTATACATGATTGGTATCGTTGCAAACTGTGAAATCTCTTTTTTTTTTTTTGTTAGCTCATGAGCATCATGGAATTTTGTTAGCGGCGCACCAGGTAGATTAAAGATTGAATAGTCCGTCTTTGTGTCCAGCCCAGAGCATCTTCATTTTAACTGGGGCACAGATATAAAAATCCATTGACTACAATGCTTTGAAGAGCACAAAGACCAGATTGACATCTATGATTCAAGAGATACACAAATGTCAACAGTTGGGTTAGATCAGAATGAGTGGTCCATCTACGTGCACCACTAAAAACAGTAAAAAAAAAAAAAGCACTTGAACTCTACACAGGACTGGATTACAACTCAGTAAAGATGGCATTGCTATAATGATACAATGTGACAGAAGAATTCCGAGGATGTTTCCCGTACAGGCTGAACAGAGCAGGATGAACAGTTAAGCCAATTCTGGACCAGAATTACAAGTTATCTCAACAAGTGGATGGAACTATCTGGCAAGGACAAGGCGAATTCTCGTCACATTATCCAGCTGGTTGTACAAAAGCAGTTAACAATGATCTACAACAAGGACTTGATGACAGCTGAAGAGCTGGTAGAGATTGTAGAAAGACATGTGGAGGCTCATGGAATAACAGGTGCATTTTCCACAGGAAGTGCACTCTTCGCCAGCCTAGAAAAGAATATAATGAAGCCAACAACAGCGGAAGCAACAAACTATGGTCACCATATTTTTTTTTCAAGTGTAATCATTGTCAAAAAGTCAGCCACTTGAAAAACAATTGCACGGCAAAGCTTCAAACGATGTTTGCGGTAGCAGACAGGTACTGTAGCACCTTCTGTTATAAAAGATACCACCAAGTGGAAGATTGCTGGGAAAAGAAACAAGAAAGTAGAAACAATGTAGCAGCAGTATCTTTCACTATCAGAATAGAAACCCCAGGGGAGGTTTGTGAAGAGAAGCTCATCATTTCCAAAGTTATCATAATCTTCAGCTGAACTGTGACTGAACTGTTTCAGCTACATGATCTGATTATGGGCATACGGCATAAAAAAATGCCAGTATCCAAAGGCCTGTTAAGTTATGCACGCTGTCAGATAGAGTAGCCAAGATCTGACAGGACAAACAAAACCAGCATTCTAGTTAGGTACTGAGCTGTTACGCATTGCATCCTTCGAGGCGAGTTAAAACTTGTACATGTGGACTTAGAGAAGATTCATCTCTATACTGATGGTCGTTTGACACAGTTTGTTAATTGTAGGGCTAGCCTTTGTGGTGGTCTCGGTACTGATGCTATCACATCACAGGCGCTAATAGCAACACATTTACAGGAGATGAATGTTTTCAAACTTCCTGTAAACGAGAGTTTTGCATCGGAGGAGACTCCCCCATGGTGTCAGTTTCGATGTTTGACACTGATAAGGTTTACTTTGATTCTATGTCTGCCTTAAAACTTATAATACATATATTGTTTGAGATTTGCACGAGTAAAAGGTTGTTCAGTGTACTACGATATCGTCTTTGTAAGTTGAGAAGAATTTTATCTAGCGTGGTTGTCATTATGTGAGCGATGCTATGAGGTAAATTTGGTACTTTCGAATTAATTTTGTATCCCCTCATCCGTTGAAGTAAACAGGTAGGGAGGTTCTTATCTCTCCGATAGGTGATCTTTAGAAAATCTTTGTTTGGAAAACCTATATATGTAGAGCAGTTTTTGAAGCTCCTCATCTGGATTCGAGACACCGAACTGTGTGTACATGAGAGAAAGTCTGAAGTTAAACGTTTGCCTGAAACTTTGATGTTGACATTTAAACAGCCATTGCCTTGATATTGGAAGTGAGCACAACATCTGTATCGTTGTACCATACATTTCATGTTGATCCCAGAGATTAAATCTAAGCCTTTGTGCGTAATTGATGAGCTTTCATTAGGCTTTACTAAAGGAATGCAAACTTAACCGAAGAAGAGACCTAAAGAGAGTAATGTTGGACTGAAGTTGTCAACCTATATTACGAATAAGCCTACTGTACTATATGCTGGAGATTTCCATTTGAGCATGGCAGAGAAAACGACACAGATCATCCAGGTCCGAAGCAGGGAGATCTTCGTACAGAGATTTCATGGCGACAGCGGCCAGCGCGAGATCAAAGTCTTTGAAGAGGAACTGGGCGGATGAGCTGTCAATAACCGAGTCTCAGAAGGTGGCCGTGATACATGGTATCTGGGATCGGCCGTTAAAGACGAGCTAGCCTTCTACCCCACTGAGCTATTGCTGATCCAGAGAAGTTACTGGCCCCACTGAGGAGGGCATATGGTGAGTGCAAGTCAGTGTCATGTCTCACGTTAGAACTCCATCAGTGTAGACAAGGGAGGAACTAGGGCTTGAGAGTGTACTCTCAAGAAATATGGAGGAAATTCCAGACCCTTAAGTCAAGACAACGAGACACAGACCAAAGAGAAGCGAACGACACTGACTTGAGAGACATTTTTATTGATAGCGTTTCGGATGATGGCCTGAAACTTCACCTAGACAGCGGAGACTGGAACAACCTAGCTGTTCTTTTTACGATGTCAGAGAAATAGCTCTCAAACTGTGTGATGATGGTGGGGAAGGCATTGAAATAAATAGCATATCTTGCCCCATAGGTAAAAGGAAGCAACAAAGTGACACGACATCAACGTTAGATTTAGATGATAGGCTGAAGAGACTAGAAGAAGACAGAAATGAGATGAAGACAAACGTAGACGATATCAGGAAGAAACAAACTTGGGGAATCAGGAAATGTTCAAGAAAATATTAGAGAATTTAGAAAAGCCATCACAAGCAGAACCAAGCAGGAGAAACAGAAGTGACACGTGCTTTGTGTGTGGGAGAAGAGGGCATCTTGCTCGGGAGTGCAGAGAACACATCAATGCAGCGAGGAGACAGGAGAGTGACAGAACTCAGCATGTAGTTAGGAGCCAATCTGTTGGTGTTAAAAGTAGAAGTTCTATGCCGCAAGCTTTTGGGAAGTGCCCAACAGTACCAGCACTCATACGATCTACTCCTGTGCAAGCACTCCTAGACACAGGATCCCAAGTCAGTATTGTGTCAGAGCAGTTTTGCAAGACCTGACTAGGATCAGCAACTTCTCAGACTTCTAAATCAAAGAGTGTTTGCCTGACAGCAGCAAATGAAACAAACCTTCTTCATTTCAGATGTTTGACCACCAATGTGAAAGTTCTGGGAACAGCCATAGGGAATGCGATCATTTTAATGACGAAGGACTTGAACAAGTTACAAATCGGGGATGAACGTGTTCAAATATCTACTAATGTTTGCTGACTGTGTGAGAGTTTCATTCAAGAAGAGGAGGAAAAGGAAAGCAAAATGTGATCAAACACCAAAGAAAAGTCTTCATCGAAATCGCAACAAGATCGAGTCAAGCAATGCTGAAAACAATAGGCAGGGAGACCAGAGTCAAATTCATCGACGTACGCGAAGGCTTTATGTTGGAGACTAGGTTCTCCTCCCACAACATCCTCCAAGAAGGAATAAAATCTAACCCAGATATCAAGACAACATGTTTACTGTGATGTCAACCCCATACATCGTAGACACATATGTTGTCAAAGATGACGTGACACAGCACACACGTGAGGTCACTGGAACAGAGATGCATCTGTACCTACCTAGAAAAGCAGCTGGTGTAGTGGTTGACCCAGCTTTTGATGAGAGAGATGGTTTTCCAACTGACGAGGATGGTGATACAGCTGTTGGGGTGCATGATGATAGAATAGCTGACATGGGTGTTGACCCAGCTGTTCTCGTGGGAGCTGATGGAGCAGCTCATGTGGGTGTTGGTGTGACGATGGACGAGGCTGCCAGAGCAGATGTCGCCGCCAAGGGTGATGTGGGGCTTACAACTAGGAAGCCAACACCGGGTGGATGTGGAGGTGGCGACCGTGTGGGCAAGATGGCCTATATAGTCCAGATGCCAGCATCATCTCTAAGAGGCTTTCCCCGTGTCTCAGCCTGAGATGATTTTGCAGTGTGTCCCCCCGACTACTACTCACTTACACACACGAGTTTTTCAAGGCAACATTTACTTGTTGGTCTCAAGACAAAGCTTTGCTGAAATTTGAAGATCTAGAGCACATTTGGAAATTTTTTTACAATCTAATTTACATCTAGCTTATATTATTCAACAGGCTGTACTCAGATTTAGATATCTAGGTCTAGATTTAAGTATACAAATAACTGTACTTCTTTAAAGACGGATAATCCTAAAAAGTACCAAAGGAAAGATCGCTCGAGGAAGAGAAAGTTTCATGGAAATTGTTACACAAACACCAATGATGAAAATAGATCTGGTAGTGTGATCAATGGAATGCAAGAAG
Organism: Elysia crispata; assembly: GCA_033675545.1. NCBI lineage: Eukaryota > Metazoa > Mollusca > Gastropoda > Plakobranchidae > Elysia > Elysia crispata. Next base: position 173,091 of record JAWDGP010003379.1, on the reverse strand, counting down.
AACAGGGCTGTGGAAATGGTATCGAAGACTCAAGCCAAGTTAGATCTTCTTCATTTAGAAAGCTAAGTCTTGATGTAGGTTTTGATCTAGATCTACTCTAGGAGCAGGCTACACCAAATGCCAGTTGTGTTGATACAGTTCCTGACACTTCAAGTATTAGCTGACTGCGTATGTTTAGAATGAAGTGCCTCACTAACTTTATCCAGACCTTTCCTTGCCCTAGCTGCTTCTGTTACCAAGAATTAAAAGATAACTTTGTTGTAACAGAGAAGCTGAATAAGTGGGTAGTATTTTGACATTTACTTGCTACTCATGTACGTATAAATTTATCCTGTTGAATGATGAAAATCTCAATCTGCGATATATGGAATTGAATGCCATAAAAAAAAGGGACATATTCTTGGCTGCCATGGATATGCCTCAGCCTGTGTCATTGGTGAGGGCTTCAGTGTTTAAAGAGAGAATTTTGACAGCAACAAGAAAAGTGTCAAGTGATAGCATGAACAGAACAAAGGCTTAACTGAAAGAAGCTAAAGGCGGCAACATAACAGCTCCTGGCATCGCCGAGAATTTGTTAGTAAAAATGGTGTTGCTACTTACCTGTCAGTAAAATTATTCCTGTAAACGTGATAGACACAGAAATTTTAAGCAACTATTGTGACTTATGTGCCAAAATGAATTCAAAGAATTTGACAGCAGAGAATAAAAAAGAATGGAGAAAGAATCATCAAGATACATGTCAAAAAAACCATGAAGGGTTAACAGGGAGCATGGAGCCAGAAGGAATGAGTAAAATTTTTAAAAGGTCAGAGGACATGTATGGACTGAAGTGCACAAAGTATGTCGGTGACTGTGACTCAAAAAGCTATAAATGTGTAGCAGAGGCAGATCCACCAGTTTATGATCATTCCTCACTGACGGTGGTTCACTTTTTATACCTGGCAGAGGGTGACCTCACTACCATATCTTGCTGATATTGGCTTATCTACCATACCTGGCTGAGGGTGGTTCACTAGTTACATCTCGCTGAGGGTGACATTTAATCTTGTTGACTATTTTTTATTATTCATTTTTTTTTATCATTTTTAATATTTTTCACATAACTACAAAGTGCCACAAAAAGCTTGTCTCATGAAACAGACACCTGTACCAATTGCAGATTCAGCACAAACTATATGCGAACCCTGCAAGGACATACAAAGGCAAAGGGATAGGCAAAAGGACTATTAAAGATAGCAAACAAAGAACTAGAGGCAAGCCTTCCTCCTCATCCTTACGTTTCCGGCCACCTCAAGGCGAGTCCACTTTGTCCTCCAAAACAAGGCTCATCTACTTAGGTCCATCTCAATTTCACCAATTTGCTGAGCTGATGCTAAAGCTATAGGAAACACAATTCCAGCATCTCAGCTCCATTCTGACGACTGATTTTTGTAGCGCTAACGCAGGTGGTATATCTGATACCTACAGCACTCAGGGCCCCTCAGCCAGCCGCGATTTGGCATTGTGTGAAGCACAAAAGGAAAAAGCTTGGGTGTGCACTGACACCAGTGCTACTGAATGTGCCTCTCCATCAAGTGAAATAGACACTTTCGACTCCTGAACTACTAATAAGTGCAAATGTTAATTTGGATGGTGAGGTCGCATTAACACCAGTTTGTGGGTCTCAGGAATGAATTGCTAGATTTTAGAAAATGTGTATGGGGATGACCTTGCTCTTCACTCTCATCATTATATAGAGATAAAACAAGGTTTTTCTAAATGGGGTTTATATCTTTTTTGTAAGGTACACAGCTTGTCAGGATCCCAAGGCATCCTCCCTTGCTTATAGCACTCAGTGAGTCAATGCCATGGAGCTCTATGCACAATGAAAACCAAATAACTATCAACTTAAAAATATTTGGCACAATGCTGAACAAAGATAGAATGAAAACAATGCAGGGGTTGCTATTTGTAACACTTGCAAGCACCTATCTTTTGACAAGTTTTTTAACAAAGATCCTCTCATTTTTTTAAAATCTCTTTTCCATCAACCTTTTCTCAAAATATTTACATGAGAAAAAATATTAAAGATGTTATACATCAACATGACAAAACAGATGTTGCTGACCTGTATTTGATCCAATCCTTTGTTAGCGAGCAAAAACTCAGCATAAAGCAGTTGCCTCATCCAGAAAAAACAAAAAAACAATTAGAATTGGAACAGCTCAAATTGAGCAACATCACCTTCCAGTCCGGAACATCTTCATTTTAACAGGAGCATAGGCGTAACTACCATGCTTTGAAGAGCACCAAGACCAGATTGACAGCTATCTCTTATGATGCGAAAGATACACCAATTTCGACAGTTGGGTTATATCAGATTGAGTGCTCCACCTACTTGCACCAGTGAAAGGATGTGTACACACTACTAGATGAAACAGAGGCAATGGATTACAACTCAGTAAAGATGGTATTGCTATAAGTATAATAATACAATGTGTCAGAAAGATTCCGAGAATGTATCTAGTAAAAGCTGAACAGAGCAGGGTGAAAAGTTAAGCTAATTAAGGACCAGAATCATAGGTTATCTCAACAAGTGAATGGGGCCGGCACAAGGCGAATGCTCATGATGTTATTGGTCTCATTGAGCAAATACAGTTAATTATGACCTACAACAAGAATTTTATGGTCTACTTGAAAGAAAGAAAACCCAAGACAGCTGAAGAGCTGACAGAGATTGCAAAAAGATATGGGGAGACTCATGGAACAGCTGGCACATTTTCCAAAGGAGGTGAATACTTCACCAGCTTAGAGAATGAAGCCGACAACGATGGAAGCAACAAAACTAGAGATGCCGCAAAATTTTTTAAGAAGACAATCATGGGCAAGGTTAGCTTGCTATAGAAAGCTAAAGTTGCAGACCCTGAAATACATGCCAGAGTTCAAGAAAGGTGATGGGATAGATGGATGGCAGCATAGCTTTAACAGTTCTACAGATTGGACAAAGCTAGGGAAGCAACTTAAAGAATGTCTCCATATTTTTACAGGTCCTCGATTAGAAATTTTTCACTACAATGAACACAATCATTATTAGCACAAAGAACAGTTTAGATAAACAGACTTATGTGTTCAATCAATAGCTTTCTTTTGAAGCAAAAAAAGTCAAGTGTAGAGTATTTCCACAGAAAGGATGCCACAACAAAATCTACTTATAAACCTTTTATAAAGACATGTACAGACAGCCATATCTTGAGATTAAAAAAAATTAGTTAGCTTTAGCTAAGACAAAGCTCAGAGAAAGAAATTGAATATTCTTGTGCCTTATGCCACAAAACCTACATTTAATGACTCAGCATCCAAAATTGTCAGCAGTATCAAAAAGATAAGGGCACAAGCTCAAGGCACAACCCCAGCCTCAAAAAAAAAGAAGAGGATAACTGAAGAGAGGCCCTCTAAGCCAACCTCTGTTAAGAGGGGGTGTTAAAATGGGCAAACCCCATTTTCAATCATTGTATATAGCTGTAAATAAATTTAGAAGTGAGCATGTTTTTCCTTTTCATTTTTTTAACAGCATTAATTTTTTTCTTTCTTTAAAAGCTAGAGCAAGAACCTATACCAATTTATTCGTGCTTGTAACAGTCTACATGCCTGTTTTAACTTGCATATCCATTAGGCGTATGTTTACTTTGAACAGTTGATTAGTCAATGTAGAATATTCAGGGTTTTTTTTTAAACCTTTGAATTATGCGAGCTAGGAAAAAAGTTAAATTTTCATAAAATTAAACCAAAACAGGTCTTGGTGTCATAGATACTAGATTATGGATGACTTCTGCCACTTGCTACAAAGATCACAAGTTTCTCAAGAGATTGGACAATTTTTTTTTCACTCCTAACAGTTATACCTAACAATCTGCATATTCTTGGTGATATTGCTTATTTGCTCCTTACACCTGACGAAAGTATTTGATCAGATTTTGCCCTTGTTGATGTGATTTGACTTTGAGGGGGTGAAACAGGAAAAGCTGTTGGATTCACAGTCCTTTCAGTTTTAGCCTGACATCTTCTAGAACTGTCATTCCAAGACCACAAATTCATCCATAGCAAGGATCTGCAAAGAAAAATGTTGTCTCAGTTGCCAAAGTGCAATGGATGATATTCCCAATTGACAAATCAACCACAGAATACTTTATTTTGCTCATGTATCTTGCAATGATGATTTTGATACCTGACAAAACTCGTTTGATTGATATAGTATTAGTAGATTTAAGCATAATGTTGTATGCTAGCCAAAAATATTTAATTTTTTATAAAATAAAATGAATTGGTATTGGTATCAAAGACTCTATGTTATGGATGATTTCTGCCAATTGCTACAAGAATCACAAGTTTATCAAGAGATTTGGCATTTTTTTTTTCATGTCCAACAATTTTACCTTTAAGTCTGCATGTTCTCGGTGGTACTGCTTATTTGCTCACAGAACCTCACAAAAGTATTTCATCAGTTTCTGCTCAATATGTGCATTGTTTGTGGTCTGTGGTTAGAGGGGAATTATCAGGATAAGCTGTTGGATCCAAATTGTCCTTTAAGTTTAAAATGACATCTTCCAGGACTGTCATTTCAAGACCACAAATTCATCCATAGCAATAATTCTGCAAGGAAAAGTTTAATCAAAGGTCAAAAAGTGCAATGCACTTACATAAATGAGTTCATATTAAAATTATTCAAATTGTTCCCAATTCACTAATGAACCACATAGTAGGCTACTTAATTCTGCATATTCTTGCAATGATGATACTTGTCATAACTCTTTTCATCAATAAAACAAATTTTTGCATAATTAAGAAGGCTAGCTAGATTATTTTATTAAAAATAAACATGAACTGATGCTGGTCTCACAGATGTTAGGTTATGGATGATTTCTGTCTATTGGTACTAGGACTACAAGTTTCTCAAGACATTAGACCAGTTATTTTTTCACTCCTGGCAGTTTTACATTACAATCTGGTTATTTGCTCTAAGCACCTCGCAAAAGTATTTCATGAGCTTTTGCCCTTGTTGGTGTGCATCATTTGTGATATGAGATTTGAGTAGGTGAATCAGGAAAAGGCTTTGGATCCAAAGAGCCCCTTTAGTTTTACAAGACATCTAGAGCTGTCATTCCAAGACAACAAATTCATCCATAGCAATGACCTGCAAGGGAAAATTTGATCTTAGGTGAAAAAGTGCAATACGTTTCTTTAAAGCTATGAATTCCTTCCCAATTTACAAATCAACTGCAAAAAAATTTATTTTGCTTATCTATATATATTGAAATGATGATTTCCATGAAATGCTAGTCAAAATCTATTTCTTTACTGAAATGGATTTATGGATAATTATGTAAGCTAGCTAAATATATGAAATTGACAAAATAATCATGAACTGGTGCTGGTGTCACAGATGCTAGGTTTTGGATGATTTATGCCAAATGCTACTAGGATCACAAGTTTTTCAAGAGTTTAGACTATTTTTTCACTCCTCACAGTTTTACCTTTCAATTTGCATGTTCTAGATGGTTTTCCTTAATTGATAATAGCACTTCGAAAAGAATTTCTTAGTTTCTGCCCCAGGTGGCGAATATCATCTGTGGCCTGTGGTAAGTATTGCCACACCTCATCTAAATCAATCACCTTATATGTGACAACACTAGATTACCAAATACTGGTGACATGTTCATACATGTCTTGTTTGCTTTTTCATATTTTAAAAGTTCCAGATAATAACTTGCGTCTTTGGGTATCTGGTAGAGAATTAGTAGGGGAAGGTTCCACTGTTACAAGTTATCATTGCTTATATTTGGCAAGAGTAGATCAATATGTCACCAGTGATACACAAAAAATCGAGAAACAATTATTTGCACAAACAGGAAATCTTAATGAAACTCACCACAAAAAAAATTTAAGAATTAAACATGAAAAAAAAATTATCTTTACTAATGGCACCTTTTGATTTTTGGGTCATATCTGAAAGATCCCACGACCAAGTGTCTGAAAGTCTTCCCATTTTGGATCCAATACTGGTTATAGTAGTGACAAAGTAGACTTTTGTTTGTTTATTTGTTGCAATGCATTCCATTTACATCTGTAAATCTGAAATATGAATATTGAGGAGGCATGAGTACAGAAGAGGATACTTCAATTTGTTTATCTATAGTTGTCAATCTTTCAACAGTAGATTGACGCTAGTGTCTTATTCAACCAATTCAACCTGCGTTGAACAGACTCTATCTTTTACACTCTAAGTTTTCATAAAGTAAATAATATATATGGTGCTTTAAGCTCTATGATGGGAAGATTTAAAAGCAAAAAAGTATTATCATCTTTATTTCATTGTTTTTAAATTTATTAATATTGTTTTCAAATGAAATTTAACACTACAAGTAAATTGCAAATAAAGGTTTAGTTAACACAATGAAAATCTACTCACAAGATACACCTTGAATCTTTACTGATTTCTCACACCAAAGGTAATATCCTCCTTTGCAGTCCCTTTCTTGCAGTTAAATCCAACTCAAGTTACTTTAAAGAAGATCTTGTAACTTTCAAATGCCCAATAATAATGGCCATACTCTAAACATCCCATTCATGAAATCCGTTTTATAATATAAAACGCTAGCCAACTAAAGACGAGATACATGTAGTATTGGTGGAAAATCCCATTAACTTATTCTCAAGACGTGTAAGTTCCCACCAGAATTAGTAAATTTTACAATGCAGGTAAGCCACAGAAACTTCTTTTCTTGAGACCTGAAATATGCCTGGAGATTGAGAACTTCCATTCCTGAAAAATGAATAAAACAGAAAGAGCTCTCTGGTTACTTGGATCATGGCTCTGTAAAAACATACTAAGATAACGATGTTTGTGTCAGAAGTATCAGTGCTGCACAATTGTAATCATTAAGTGGGTGATGGCATTATTCATTTATTGGCACAAGTTTTTATTACATTAAGTAGGGTAACGTAACATGGTTATTTTGGAAGTAATTGCAATAAAAAGAAGACTTTTAAAATGAAATAGGCTTTTTTTGTTATCAAACTACGATGTACCTGATATTTTTTTTACAACTTGAAGATACAAATTATTCAATCTATCTAGATTCAAACTACAGTTAACAATGCATAAGTCGATCTCCAGGGGACATAAGTAAAAAGATCGACTTATGTGAAAAATTGAGTTATGTGATTATTGACTTACCTCACCTGTTGGAAAAAAAATTGCTCAGCACCTCCCCCATATCAGATTGTGTACGTGTATATACTACATGTATTATTATGTGCCTTTTTCTTTTGTTGTTTTATCTTGTTAGTTTGTTTTGTTCTTCGTTTCATCTTTATTATTAGCATGATGTTATATGATTTAATTAATTTTATTTTCCACAGAATAATAATAAAAATACAAAGAAAGATTTAAAAACAATTCCAACACAAGCGTAAATGAGGAATCAGTCTGACCAGAAAAGTATAGGTCCCGATAATGGTCCTTCTTTTTCATAATGGTGGAGACAGTGTTAGCCGGCACATCTAATTCAGCTGCAACACCTTTCTGTTTCTTAGTTTTCTTTTCAACTTCGTCGATAAGTTCAATCTTGTGTTTTAAAAATTAAAGTGAGAGTGGTCAGTTTTCTAGTCGTTATCTTGTAAATTTGTTGGACGGATGGGCTAAATTAAAAATAATAAACCAGCAGCCTGATGGGACTCTAGGTTTCTGATGCCTATAACGCAGGAAAATTATCTAATGTAGTTGGTATTAGACGATGCGAGCGCAAGATAGAAACTGAAGCTAGTGAAATTGGAAGTTGTGAAAGCGTTCTAATCGAAGCGAGTGTTGTATTCACTAGATCTACTAAGACACAGTGACTAAGTATCGCTAAAGTGCGATTGGTAACTTTCGATTATGCATTCCAGTACGAGTTGGGCTTTTCTTTTTCTTAGCCACTCTGAAACATCAGGGGAAGGGGGAAGTGGGGATGGAAGAGCGAAACCAGGCAGACCGATGAACACTGGCCCATCCCACTCAGTGCAAAGAGATAATGTAGATCTACAATGAAATATTTCATTGTCAGCCAATCAGCCCCTGTGATGAGATGGGGCGCGGGGGATGAGCTCATTACCTCAAAGCGAACGGACCGCTCTGTGTGTGTGTGTGTGTTCGCGTCCTACACGCGCGTACATTGATTGGCACACACAGGGTCCAGAACCAGTAGTACTTGAAAGATAGAGAGAGACTCAGAGAGAGAGAGAGAAAGAGAGGGAGAGAGAGCTGTCCCGTTGAGTTTACATTGATGATGCAATCATCACATCTGGACTGAGGCTTCTTTCTAATGCCACATTGGAACTGTTGTAACTAGTTAAGGAGGTATAGGGGTGTGTATAGAGTGTGTGCACAAAGCCAAGTGCTGACAACACACACTGACCACATCGAGTTGTTGGAAAATCGGCTGGAGTGAACAAAAACGTTGATTTCTTTATGCGGCGCAGGGCAGTCGAAGATCGACTTATGTAAAAATCGAGTTAAGCGTTGGCCTCTATTACTTGCTATTGGAAGGGGGCAAGCCAGACCAAAAAAGTCGACTTGAATAAAAATCCACTTATGTGGCATCGACTTATGCAGTGTCGACTGTATTTGGAGTCCACTGTATGCAAATCCACAAACTTGTATCTTAACAGTATGAGCATCATTATAAACACAACATTCAATCACTCAATATTTGCAATGTGGAATACTTAAATAATAGTGTAAAAAGAGTAAATCTGGTACTGGTATGAATTTTCATGTGCAACAGATGATTCCCAACCGTCATCAAGCTACTACTGTTGCAAAAAGAAAAATCATTTTAAATTTGTAACATGGAAAGTGGGGACCTCTTATACAAAAGTGGAAAATTCGAAAACAAGAAATGGAAAGAATAAAGATAAAACATTTTAGGTTTATTGGAAGTGAGATGGAAAGGGGCTGGTGTTAACAAGCCTAACCAAATAGATTTCACTCTTCTGAACAAAAGGTTTAGAATTGCGCAGTCAAGATATATATATCCTGAAGCAGATTATGAGGGTGACCATATATAATGATGCTTGCAAAATTAATAATAATCAAATTAACAAAGACAAAAAAAGCAAAAAGAATTTTGAGGCTAAACACATCGACGCTAAAGATGAGACTCTAAAAATAATTTTTATCAAGGGCAAGAGAAGTACAAATACCATCAACATGCTCAGAAGAATATGTGAAAGGGATTCATAAATTTTCGACCATACGAAAGCGTTCAATAAGGTGAAACATGAAAAAATTATCCAATTACTAAGAAAGCATAGACATAGACGGGAAAGATCTCAGGATTGCTAAAAACTTGCATAGTGAGAAATCAACAAACAGCTGCAGTTTGATTGAAAAATGAAATAAGCAATTACCAGCCAATAAAGCAAGGCATAAGACAGGGCTGTGTTCTACTTCCAGATCTTTTCTGATTATACAGCGCATAGATTAAGTGATCAATTAAAGATAAAGCCAGATTCTGTACAGCATCCAGTACACCGACAACACCATCCTCAAACTCAAAGCAGAAAATGAAAGTGATCTTCAGAGTCGGACGTTATTTTTAAAATTAAATACCATCATGAAAGAAAGCCAGAAAACAAAAATTCAAATACTTAGCAGCCATGATTACAGATAACAGAAAATGCAATTAATAACAAACTAGGCCTAGCCCTTTATGCGAGACAATGAGTGTTCCACTTCCAGTGCTATGTACATCCAGTACTTATGTGTGGCACTGGTAGGGGGACTTGGACATTGAGCAAACAGCTGAGAAATGGATCCAAGCAACTGAGATGTGGTTTATTCGAAGTCAAAGTCTCGTGAACCGCAAAGGAGAAACGAAAAAGTCTTTGAAAACTAGAGACAGACACTGAATTTAAATCTACAATGTAGTTAGGCCTAGAGAGAATTACAATTAGGACACAAGAAAGTTTGTTCGCCATATTTTGACACGCGCAGTTTGGAACACATCCTTACATTTCAACTGGAATGACGAAAGGAAAGAGCACGAGAGGTAGACAGAGAGAAAAGATATGGAACGGGCTAGGATAGTATCAGTAAGAAGAATGGTGGAGGCAAAGGGATCGACCTGATGGGGGCGACGTGAGGACTGAGAGACCGAGAGGGACGGCACCCCATGATGATGATGATAAACATACTTAGATAATGAAGGACAAAGAAATACGTTTTGTAACAAAAATTTAAGATTTTCAGCCACGAATTTTAATCAGGATTTCATTTTTCAGTCTTTTGATAAAATAGACGGTAAAAGTACACACAACAAGTCATCGCCTTCGAGGTTGCTGCCAACGACAGCAGCTGTGTGACACACTAGAAAAACGCGCACACAAATCTTGAAAACACTACACACTACACATGGTATGCGGCGCCTCCTAGTGGAGAAAGCAAAGTACCCGGATAAAAGCGTAAAAGATACCTAGGTTTTTCCTACTTTTCTTAAAAAATAGAGGGAAATGTGCGGAAAAGTACTGAACAATCTCTGAAATGAAATCCTAAATGACACCTAGCAAGTACCTGACAGGTAAAGGCGAACTGCTGCTGCAAAAATTAGAAAAACCTACCGACGACCAACATCTGCGAAACGAACACCAAGGTCACCACTGTGTAGTTTTTACCACGTTACTGCGCATGTCCAAAGTGCAAATGAACGACATATTTTTAGGTCATTTAGTAATCGACCAATCAGGTTTAAGTTGCTAGAAGGTAGAGTTGTTGTTTCCCTTCATGGTTTTCGCCGCACTGTGCAACATAGAGCTCGCGACACTTTTAACTTGAGAAGTTAATCTGATGGTACATTTGGTAAATTCATGATATTATTTGACGCAGAGATATCCTGATTCATGGTAAGTAAAAGTGATGAAAAATTTCGTATTTTCCTGTACAGTTTTTCTCTAGTTTTAATTTATTCTTACCCACGTCCCATGTCTCGACAATAGCAGAAAACGAGACAGGCTAGTGTAGTGTCAAGTCTTAAGATTTAGATTAGATCTAGATTCTAGTCTAAACAAGAATTCAACCAGATTTAGATAAATTCAAACTAGCATCCCGGTTTTATATTTGTAGATTACGATCGAAGAGCCATTCTTAAGATTAGATATTCTAAATTGAAAGAATATTTAGGATATTCCGGTTGGGAGTAGACACTAACCTAAAGTCAGTCTATTGAGTGATCTAGACCTCTAGATCTAGATCTAGATTAGTATTTAGACTCCAGATGGATTAAAGTTAAAATCAGACTTTTGATTCTGAGGGCTTGTGCAGCAGAAAGAAAATCAATTTTTTTCATTTAGTTTTCAAATTAGTGGGCCCATAGCTGCATATTTTCCTTTCTTAATCCTGAGTTAGCTTATCTTCATTCCTTAAAACATTATCTTGTTAACTTGAAATAGGAATGAAACCCAATGATATAACTGAAAAACATTTTAAAATTAGCCATAGTCCTGTTGAAATTATAAGGTATAAAATCTCAGAGCTTTTTTGGATTTTGGAGGGAGGCAGAGAAAAATGGTGAGGGATAGGGCCTAGCTTTTGAAATGGATTTAGTTTTGCGTTACTTGAAATCAGATATCGGATTTTAAAAAAAAAAATTTTTTTTGTGCATCAGCCCATCCACCCAATGCTGTGTTTTGTATAAGCGCATTTATCTCTTTTTGTTGCCATTTGATAGCTTTTTGGATTGGTCAATTTGCAGATATCGGCCCAACTCCCAGAGAACTATTCCTTGTCTTTGAGTGCTTCTTTTGCCTAATATTTTTTTTTTTTGGTTGTGAAAATCCTTGCGTTTATTTGGCCTAATTATTAAAGTATGTAACTATTAAATGGAATTAATTATGAAAAATAAGGCCGCTCTCATCCAGAAAGTAGTGCCCAGTGTGTCGGAATTGTGTTTGCTTGCACTGGGGTAAGTGCAGCAGGCAAAAGCACAGGCAGAATGGTATACAGAATTGGGAGGATATTGCTTATATCTTAGAAATTTTTTTTTTTTGCGATGAATAAAACCTTGATATTTGTGTGCTGCGTATCAAATTCATGAAGAAACTTTCAATTTTAAAGCTTAAAGGAAGTTGGGCCAATATTGGCAAAAGTTTGACTCCAAAGATTATGTCCAATCTATGTCTTGATAAATTAATTTAGTGAAAAAGTCGACCAGTGCAAATGTATGCTTAGCTGACCGTGCAGATCGGTTTATTTCTGATAAAAAAAATAGCTGGAAAGTTCTGGGCAGAATCAATAGGATACAAATGTTTTACATTTTGTAAGAGAAAAAAAATTTTGACATTTAAAACCTAGCTGCAGATTGAAAATAAAAAAGGGAAGGTATAAATGCGGATTTGCAGTCATAAATTCTCTTGTTTATCTTTTATTGCTAAATTTAGATGAACCTGAAGCATGAAATCCAAAAATCCTTCTAGTTCTAGCTGTCAAAAAAATTTATCATCTGTGTAAGCCTAAGTTATTACTCCAAATGATAAATCTTTTTATTTTTTTTTTTATCTTTCAGGCTCAGCAAGGTTATGGGCCCCCGTCATTGCCAGTTGGCACTGAGGTCAGTGCCAAATATCGAGGGGCATTCTGTGAAGCAACAGTAAAATCTGTTGTCAGAGTTGTGAAATGCAAGGTGAGTTGGCATTGACCAACTGAAAATTAAAAAGATATCTGCAAGACAAGAATAGAATTTGGAAGTGTTTTTTTAATAATGCCAGTGGCCTAAATTTTAATTAAATATTAATATCCTTAATTTTCAGAGACTTACAGTCATTCAATGTTGGAGTGTTTCATAATTTACTGCAATGGCAAGTTTTATTTACTAACTGAGCACTTGAAATATTACTAAAGCAGCTGTTTAACTATGGAAGAGTAGGTAATTACATTTGAGGTTCCTCTTCATGTTTAATCAGCCTTGGATTTTATTAAATATTTTCATTATTTTACCCCTTTAAGGTGATGATGAAAGATTGTCAGTCAAGTGTCTTTGTCACAGATGATGAAATTAAGGGAACTTTGAAGGTGAGTTACAAGAAATAGAGTGATAATACTAGATGTATTCCACATGAAGGAGTTAGTTTATGAGATTTGAATTTGGATGTTAAATTGAGTAAAAAGAGCAATTAAATTTTCATTGTGCGGGTTCATAGTATATCTTTGAAAAAATCACTGAGTTTTCTATCCTAATATTTTTATGATGCCTCCATGTACATGTCAACAACACTATGATCCCCATATAAGATGTGTGCATTTGTATTTTTTTTACTGTTAAGCTTGAAAGAAATATAAAATTACATCATAAAGTTTTTCACCTTAAATTAGGCTTTCCTGTATCATACTCAAGTTCATTTTATTAAAATTTAAAAAAAATGTCATTATATATTCTTGTCAAAACTACATGCAGTTGTCTTAAAGTATTTCAGAGAGTATTAAGTGTAGAGTGCCAGTCTGATTTATAGACTTCTTCAGGTCATATTCCATGAAAACATGCTATATTGACACATACGCATAGACAGCCCCTAACCTAAGATTTTTAGTTTCTGTCAGTTTCTAGCACTCTTGGAATTAAAATTAGGGTATTTTCTCATCAAAGATGGATGCATTTTTTTTTTAAAGTTTGATAATAAATTGCCTTCACTCGTATGTTTGGGGCCTAGTCGAACCAAACTTGCACAAAACATTAGTGTTGCACATGATAGAGGTTCATAACACTTATAGTGTAGAGTAAGCGCATAAGATTAAGCACGCTTCAGTTTCCACGCAATTTAACTGAAAGAGGATCTCTCTCTCTCTCTCGCCTAATACATATATAGCCTTCAACCTTTTGTTTTGTCCATATTTAGTCCTTTCTTTCCACTCATAAAAACTGTGAGATGTCAGGTAGGAATGCAGGACTACAGCAGTTTTTTAAAACTATGATTTAGATATTTGGTGAAAGTCTATACTCAACCTGCAAAGATGTTTGTATGAATAGTGCTTTAAGATCCATGTCTGTTTCAATGACTTTAGATAATTTAATATTTAAACATCAATTCATATGCATACCTGTAGTGATATATTCTATGCATAACAAAATCATGAAGAGCAAAAATTTATCTTCATTATATATATACTATTTTAGCTGAGTTCTGTTGTGGAAGTCAAGCATCCAGACACTGGGCAACCAGTAGAGGCCACCATTAATAAACTTATTGACCACAGCACTTACACTGTTGGTGAGTTTACAGTAATTTTTTTTATTTCTCCCTCTCCAACTCCCTCCTTCCCTTTCTCTCTTTCTCTTCAAGTGGAGTTTTGTTTTGTAAAGGACAACTTGAGCTTTCAAACTTTTATTGTATTTGAAGAAGGTCTTGTCACTTTTAAGGGATATAGGGTTTCAAGATTCATCACTTTTCCTTACAAGCTCTTATGTTTTATGTTTTTCGAGAATTATTTGTTTTATTTGATTTGTGCTGTGTTTTTTCCATGTGTTGCATACTTAGATTGATATTTTTTATCTTTTCTTAGCTGTTTCATGCCTCTACATCTAAATCTTACCAATATTTCTCTTTTTTTTATTAGTATTTGATGATGGAGATGAAAGGACCCTGCGGAGGACCCAACTGTGTTTAAAAGGAGATAAACATTTCACAGAAAGTGAGGTAAGGTTCTTAAAAGAATGGATGAATATTTTGTTTTGATGTGTATTTTTTTTTTATGTGTGTAGAGCTAGAAAGAGAGAATGTGATCTTATTTGTAGTCAGTGTTTTGTCTTTGAAGAGAATCATGTAGATCATGCTTTGCTCACACATTTATGCTTACAGCATTCCCTTTCATGAATTGAAGATTTGGCCAGTTGTTTTATTTGTTTTTTTTTTATTCATTAATTGCATTGGAATTTCATATTCAACTCTTGTCAAAATCTTTCTTTTCCAGACTCTAGATAATTTACCATTATCACACCCAGAACATTTTGGTACACCTGTCTTGCAGAACAAGAAGGCCAGGAGAAGAAATGGGTGAGGCTTATGTGTATGCTGGTCATTGACTTCAAAACATTGTTTCACTTAAACATTTACACAAGTGAAGTTCTAATTTTTTATTTTTTTTTTGCTCTATGGCTCAATTGCAGATTAACTCACATGTGGCGTTTCCCTTTTCTGTGACAGGATAAGCTTCTTATTAGCTAAGGTGTTTTCAGTCGCCACAGAGGGATGGACTTTGACCCCACATAACTTCTATACTAATCCTGCTAAAGCCAGTGGAAATTCCTTCAAAGTTCAGAAAGAAAATTACTATCTAAAATTGATTTCTAAACGGAGTAACAAATCAGAAAGAACAAACTTTTATAAGTATTTGAGCAATCGGACGAAAGTGATAGTAATCTAGAAGTGAGTGAAGATGATTACAATCAGGAAATTGATGAAAGCAGTGATTCAAAGGAGAATAGTTCCGAATGTAAATCTATATCTAAATTTTAAACAATGAAAATTTATGGTGTTTTAGAAAAATTACATATTTAAAAAATATCCTTGTTTTGTTTATTTTATTCAAACCAGCATGTGTTGTTATTATTTGTAATAAAATGTTATTAAGACCAATTTGTTTTTTTTTTTGTTTTTTTATAAAAAATACCCAAAAAAGCCCAGCCACGGGTGCTCAAATCATTTTAGACCCTCAGTTGCAAGTGAGTTAATATGGAATTGAGTAAAGTTTCCTTTTAAATTTCAACAGAGTCAGTATCCTTTCTTAGCTTAGTTTTGATATTACTTTTTTTGTTATTTGAGAGTTGTCAGTTGAAATAACTGAGAAAGAATTGTAATTCTCAATTAAAGTAAAATACTTACTTGTTGGTTTTGTACAATAATGCAATTAATGATAATATTACTTTCATGGATAGGGAGGAAAGCGAGGATGATGAAGATGATGATGGCGATGATGATTCTGAGGGGGAATCCCCAAGAAGGGCAACATATAGAGGTCGACATCAAGAACTAGTAGGCAAAGTGATGTTGGTTGACATTCCTCACCGCAAGGGCTCTGTTATGCCTACTTTGGTAGTTCTACCAGATGCTAATAGCTTAAATGAGGTGAAAGGCAGAGACCAAATTCTTCTGCGCTCATTCAAGGACTCTAAATTGTAAGTTCAATCAATATCAAGAAATTCTTAGGTTTTTTTTTTTATTCACCATTCAGATTTCAATTCAAGTTATGTTTTCTTTAATTTTATCCTTTTTTTTTGGCATTAAGCAAATTCTGGTGGTCTGTGAAAAACACTTTGTCTTGTTACAAGCTTTATGATATTTTTAAAATAATATTTTAATGTCTAAAAAAATTTGACAAAATTTTTTGAAAATATTTTTGTCTTTCCTTTTCTTCCATGTTTGAAAAATTTATGAATGATTAGAAATTTCTGACCATAGAAAATAGGAGCACATCAAAATTTATCTTATTTGCGTGTAAAACTAGGTTCTTATAAAGTGATGGTTTACCTTTGAATTGTTGTAATTATTTTTGTGAACACCATTTACTCCAAAAAACCAGCATCATAGTCAACCGCAAAGAATTGAAGGAATTTTCAAGGTCCATTGCCATTAAAAATGAGGATAAGACCATGAGAATTGGTAAGTGAGGTTGAAAATCTTTTTTTCCTTTTTTTTTTTTTTTTACTAAAAGTTAAAGGGGGGAAAGTATTTTTGTTGGTGAGTGAAATAAATGGGTATAATAAAAGAAATAAACGTCATATGAAAAATATCAGTATTGTTTCTATATAGTGATATATATACAATGCTTTTCACCTGGCTTTGTCCTAAAACATATTGTATTCGAAAATCTTAACAAAGTAATGGATGAGTTATTGAACTGTGGCTTAAAGTCATTTAGATGAGTCTGGAACATCATTTCATTATGTTATGAGCTTATCTGTAGATTGAGATTAATTAATAGTTTGAATCTTATTATTAAGATTGGTCGCTGTTATCAAAGTAAATTTTGCCTTCCAGGCCAGCCATAATGTTTCATCTAGGTTCCAAATCCATTGTGGAATTTTTAGGATCTTACACAGGGATCAAAACCAATTTCTATGGCACATTGATTTCAAGTTATATTTTGTATGTACTTGTGCTTTATTCAAGCCTTAGTCAATTGACCCTCACCCATACAAATAAACACCATAGTTTAAAATTCTTCCTGAATTTGAGGGTAGAGCTCAACAGTAGTAATTGTTTTCCATAATCTAAAGGTTGCACTCCTAGCAGTAAGAGGAACTGAACATACCTCATATGGCTAGGATTGCATCTTAATGGTGCCTTTGCAATTTATTTCCTTCATTGGTATAAAAAGTCCCCCTCTTAAGTCTTAGCACTAAATTTGTTTCCTTTACCCTTTATGTTGACATTTCCCTTTCCACACACACAAACATAGGCAAACTGGCCTAGAGTTAACTGTATTATTGTAATAAGCTGCTTGTCTTTATGGTTTTGTCATGTTTGGCAAATCTAATCTCATGAGCTTAATTTTAGAGATTTACAGGTTTTTGGTACAATTAACTTTTTTGTCATGTAATATATTGCAGCTTTTGAGAAGGCTTTGCTGTATTACGACACTAAGGAATTGCCTGTTGGTTGGAACAAGTCTGAAATGTTAGGATCTGACATTGAGGATGATGATGATGACAATGCAGAGGATGAATATGTAAGCCTAATTATTTTCAAATTAGGCTGGAAGTGGTATATTAATATTTTTGTAGCTTCTTATTCAGAAAAAGCAGAATGTAACTTACAGATTTTCAGAAATACAATTTTTGAGAGTCTGTTCACTTTCATATTTTTTTTTTCACTGTTGTATATTGTTATTAAAAGTATTTTGTTATGTTTCTTGATAAATGGACTGTTAAGAACAGGAGTGTGCGTGTATAATTGTGAAAATTACCATCTTCTTCCATTTCATTTACACCTTCATGATTCTTCTAGCCTGGTGACAGGTTGAAGATTTTATTGATGCCATGCATGTTTCTCATTAACATTATAAGTATTATACTATTATTATCTGACTTCTTTGTTGCTATTGCTTTTCAAGGCATCTGAAGATGAGCCTTTTGAAGAGAAGGACAGGTTTGTTGCTCAACTGTACAAGTTTATGGATGACAGAGGTACACCAATCAACAAAGCACCCTGCATTGGCAATAAAGACTTAAATCTGTATAAGCTTTTCAAGATTGTTCAACACCTTGGAGGATATAACAAGGTAAACAACTTGTTTTGTTTGCTTTAGAATTTGCTGTTTATCTTATCATAATTATGTTCGTCTTCTTGCTTTGTCAATTCATCATATTTTTAGAGTGGTATGGTGTATGTGTGTGTGTGTGTGGCAATTTTTCTATATCATTATTTTTTTTTAATCTCCTCCTTTTGGCAGCTATTTCACAGTAAATGTATTGCAAATTAGTTTGTATAGCTGAGACTACTTTCTCTTTAAGCACTGTCTTATCATTGCTTTTTCGGTCTGTTTGCCTGGTGCTGAGTACTTTTCTCTAAAGAGACATTGTTCCAGAACAGTTTGGATTTTCTGTTAATTGATGGACTCCGAAATTTATAAAGTGCATATTTTTTTTATGATCTCTGTTGTGGAATTTTTTACAGTCTTTTATATATATAAATTTCTTTTTGGTTGTATTAATTTTTAAAATTCTAATTTTTTTGAATCAGGTAACAAAGGAGATGAAGTGGCCTGTTGTATACAGTAAAATGGGTCTTCCATCCCTGCATCCAAATCCAGCTCATCAAATTAGAGCTGCATACAAGAAGTAAGTCATTTTTTTAAATAATATGTATCCATGTAAAATTTCAGACTTAGGTACCCATTTTCATTTGTGGATTTCTAAAGCAAATGTAAAGTTATCTTTTGCAGACAAGCATTACACAAAATCAGTATGAATGGAGATCTATAGCTCTTTTTTTACAAGTAAACAAGTGAAATTCATTGAACTTTTAACTTATTTTCATTTTTTAAATCAGTTTCTTTACAAAGTATATCTACAGGATGTTCTGTAAGATAATGGTGGTACAGTATTTTTTATGAATTGCACACTTTCTATTATCAAAATTGGTATAATCAGCTTTTTAGCTTTCCTGAATTTTAGGGTCAACACTTTTAGGTTTTTCTGTATCGTAAGGCACATTTTTTAAATAAATTGTTGAAAGTAAGTTTCTTTTAGTATTATCTGTAACAAGTATGTTCCATCTCTTTTCTCTTTAAGATATCTTGATGCTTATGAGACTTTTTTTCGTAAGCTGGGAAGTACAATGGGCACATTGAGTCGCCCCGGGCGAGTCAGGCACAATTCTGGTAGGAATATACTGAGCTTTCGTGCCAGAGAAAGGAGTCCAAGATCACCTAAACCTCCAGAGAAGGTAATTTGTAAGGTCTGTTGCATTTTTAGTACATTATCTTCTGAATTCCAATTTAACACAAGCATGGTGTGTTTTTGCTTGAGATATTTCAATAAAAAGCCTATCATAATGCTAAAAGATATAAACTTGAGAAGTTTGTTGTTTTATACGATCTTCTTTAGATAAAATTTTTATAAATAAGACAAGTTAATTTTTTAGGCAAATTCAGGAACATTTGAAAAACAATTAATTTATATATTTTCTTTTAATTTTGATTTCTCAGAACAAAGATGATCTGGTAGAAAATGCTAAGACAAAAGGTGCCTCAGATAAAGTGGATGATCCTTTAGACTCTAGCAGTGTGACCTCTACAGAGGACAGCGATGTTATCACCAGGAGAACCCCAAGAAGAGAGGCTAGGACTCCTTCCATCAGGGAAGAGAGCAAGGAGAGGAAAGAAGAGCAATCAATCAAACAAAAAAAAGAAGAAAAGAAAGAGGAATCTCCTGTAGCCAAAGTTAAAAAAGAGGAGATATTATCTAAAGCAAAGAAAGATGACATTCCTCCTCTAGTGAAAGGGAAGAAAGCTGATTTGACCAAAGCTAAGAAAGAGGATGACATCCTTAAAAAGGAGGAGAGAAAGTCAGCAAGAAAAGGTAAAGTGGGAGAAGAAGATAAAGAGGACAAAAAGCCAGTGAAGATAATGAAGAAAGAAAAAGAAGAAGAAAAGGCTGATGTTGTTCCGGAGGAGAGTATTCCAACAGCAGATTCACCAAAGAAGAGGGTAAGAGTGTTTTGTGTATTCATATATATCATTAAGTGATGTGGGTAATGTGAAATTGATTTCATAGTCATTTTTTTCAGGAAAGTTGGAAACTTCTTGTCCAAAAAAGACATGGGCAAAGTAATGAAGAAGTTATCTTTAAAGATGGACAGTTGAACAATAAAGATCGTATTTTGAAGAGAGCTTTGATAGCTACTTTCTGAACTAAATCTTCTTAATTTTTTGTAAAGAAAATCATCTTGGTATACCTTTTTTTTTTGTACAGGTTACAAGACGAAAGCTTCTTACCCCAGAATCTGCAAAAGAGTCATCACTGAAAGTGGAAGGAGATACAGTGAAAAAGCCAATTGTCAAAGAACCAAAAACTGCTGAAAAAAAGGATAAAGATATCCCTAGGACTTTAGAGCGAAGAGACAGTAGAGCAACTGAAAAAAAGATAATGGAAAAGAGAGAGAGTGTGATCAAAGCAGCAGACAAAAAAGAAGCGGCTCCTTTAGAGAAAAAAGGCAAAGCTGTCGAGGAGAAGAAGAAGAAAGAAAAGAAAGTGAAAGATGATGATGGGGGTTCGGATGATACGTAAGTTTATATTACTTCTTTATTTTTTTTTTTTTCCAGTTATTACAGATGCATGTCGCATATACTTGCTAAGATGTATATTTTCAATATTTAGCAAAGCAAAAAGTTAACAAATTTTAATTTTAACAAGATTTAAAGTTGTTTGTAGAAAATTATTTGCAGCATCTTTCAAGAAGTAAAGCCATAAAGTATCAAAATTTGTGAATTTTTGTTTTTGTTTGCATTTATCACCTTTTGTTTTCTGCTTACTAGCAGTTGTTTCAGCTGAAAGTACAATCTTTGAATTTTGACAATTTTTATTTGGTCAAGACTTGTTTAAAACCAAAAAGATTTAATAATGTTAAGCTCTCATCGCCATTTTTTACAGAGATGAAAAAGAACCTGACTCTGAGAAGCCAGAGCCAAAAGTCAATTATCCTATTGGCTCTAAACTACGTGTTAAATATGGCAAGGGAAAAAATCAAAAGATTTATGTGGCAAAGGTAAAGTTTCTTTTTGTAAAGACTTACTTAAATAACTGTGTATGCTTAAGTGAAAATTTTATTTACCCTGTGATTTTATTTTGCTTTCAAATTATCCTGGAATATGACTTGTTTGATAATACGTGTAGGTATCCTCCATTTTGTTCAACATCTAAATCTATCTACATCAAAATTTACTTCAATATTTACTATTTCAAAAATGGTTTTAAAGTTTCTTAAGCTTTAACTGTGGTTGTATTCAACTTCTATAGGTTGTAGGATATGGACGAGATGCTGGGCACAAGACTTACAGAGTCCATTATGCTGGGTGGAATTCTCGGTAAGAATTTTAATTATTTTTAATAGGATTTTCATTTCTCAGCTTCATTTATTATTTAAGTTCCTCCTTCAAACTTTAGTTTCAACAAGTTCTTTTTTTTTAAAATCTCATCATATGTGTTGTTTTGCAATTCATGGCATATCAATGTAGAGAATTTTATATTTTGTTTAAATTTTTGCAGTCAAATGAATTCTTAATATCTTCATGCAATTGTCTATTATATTTCGTGACTTTTTAACAATGACTTAGATCAATTGTCTGTAAAAGTTGTTTTATTCATAAAGGGCATAGCTGGCCATTTTTACTTAGTAACAATTACTGAAGCTGAAGTAAATTAGTGTACAGTGATCTCAGATTTAGAACTTACTGACCGTCACCCCTTCTATTTAATGTCAAACATAATTTTTCTCTTTGTTTTATATCTGTAAGAACGTGTATTTGACAAAAAAAAAATATAAGAACCAGCTTTCAATTAAAGTTGACTGAAGAAGTGTTTTTTAAAAATGTCTGAAGCTCTGTTTGTTTATCTAAGGAGTTAAGTGCTGTTATCCATATTATTGCTGTTTGGAGTGACATTGAACCTAGTTTTTATGCTTGAGTTTAGGGGGAAGAAGGAAATAAGGGAAGGCACGAATACGTATTTGCAACTGTTGCCTTACGCTGAGTCTAAGGGCAAAGTGTTGACAAACGCCTTAAGATCTCTAACTCATCCCTTATGTGATGCGACAGAGACACACCTTTAATTGTCTAGACAGTTTAAAACTTTGTCTCAAGAAAAACAAAGTGGGTAACCAGTCTCTTTTTTAAGTTAACTGGAGCTGACCCCTTTAGGAATCCCTCGTTTGATAACTGGAGTTGAGCTGCCTCCTTTTTGGCAATATGCTTAAAAGGACCTCATCTAAGACACCCTTCTCCCTTTTTTTGTCTGCTATTCAAAAATATGCATTTTTTTAGACAAAGACCACTATATCTCTTTGAACACTAGATGTGGAGGCATTGATAGAGGCTCAAGTTGAAAATATTCTTAAGAATTTCATAAGGAGCTATCCATGTTTTATCTTTCTACAAAAGGAAAAAGTTAGTTTCAAATTAGAGAATATTTGTATATATTACACCTTATTTGTTAAAGGTTAAAAAATACACTTACGCTTTAAATTAACCAGAGCTTCATAGAAGAAATTAGAGGCCTGCAATCAATCATTTAGTTGAAGTGCTGCCTCACAATAATAAATAATCTTGCATGCAAATATTTTCATGTTTGCTTTACCTTGTTATAGGTCAAGCCACTTTTCTTTTTTATCTTACTGTAAAATACTTAAATCTGACTTTTGCTATTTTCAGTTTATGATTCCATTTTTATTTTTTTTTTTTAACCTTAGATACGATGAGTGGATTAGACCTGATCGAGTAGTTTCTGTTTTGGATCGTCCTGAAGCTGGCAAATTTTCAAAGCTAACAAATTTGGTTAAGCAAGCCTCTGGTGTAAGTTGCTTTCATATCAGCATTGGTTGAAAGTTCCAGGAGTATACTAGTTTCATTTACAGCTAAACCCTTTGAATTTTGTCTATTGGTGGATAGTGTAAAATTAATTTTTTGAAGAGGCATTTATGTCCAAAGTTACAAAAAGGTAAAAATGATAAGGATTTTGAGTTTCTTGAGTTAGTTTAAGTTGCAAAGACTCCGCAGACAACCATTTTGGTGATGTGGGAAAAGTTTCAGATGTTGAAGACCTTCTTAAAAATCCTTTTGATCTTAGCCATCTGATAGAGTTTTAAAAATTTTTCTTTTGTGTCATCAGGTAATAGCTAACAGACTAGCTTACAATTTGATTTAACCAAAATTCTCTATCTGAATGATCAGTGTGTTGAGCTAAATTAGCGGGAGCGTCCTTTTCCTTTACCACATTAAGTAGTAATTAGTATCTCTATGTTTTAGAATTTTTTTTTACTTTGTTTTACGATAAAGTCAAAAACATTGTAACATCATCAGTGTCTGTAATGCTTTTTTTTTTACAGATCCATCCCCTCTTTTATAAAGAATTTCTTAGCACCAACCTAGGCATTGACATTTTACAAATTACAAATAATGTTTTACATAATTTATTTCTTGCTTTCTACTTTGCCTGCTAAGGATATTTTATGTAAAGGCTTGGGATTTTAATGCCTGGCTTTTTCAATTTTACATCTAGATTGGAAGCTCAGCGAAAAAAGTGGCAAGTTCACCAAAAACTCCAGCAAAGTCGCAGGATATTTTTCGCACTCCAAAACTTATTTCATCAAAGACAAGAGCAACAAGATCATCGAGCACTGAAAATTTGTCTGGGCCTTCTTTAAAGCGCACAGGTAATTCTAACTTGATGGATTTAATCACTTCAGATTTTAGGAAAGTCATTCTTTCTCATTATGCTCTTGTTTAAAAATGAATTTATTTGAAAATTCTTGAAAGGACTTATTCAAAGCCATGCATTATACTCTTTTAGTTATGAATTACAACCAGTCCTGCAGTGACTCTATCTTCAAAGAGCAGTGCTGACAAGTGAGAGTGGGAAGGTTTACAATATTGAATTGCATTCTTGAAATGAAGCAACAATGAGCATTAGTTTATGGACCGGATTGCTTGCATCTGCTTGTCTAAACTGTATCATATTCACTTAAGTGAATTGCATATTGCAAGAGAGTTTAATGGCTCTGCTTTTGTAAGTATAACTCAGCTCTATTCCAACCAAGATTAAATTTTATTTCAACAAAGGAAGGAATTTCAAAACTTAGTGAATGAAAAAAAAGTTTAAAAGAGTAAAGAATTATACGAGCTGCATATTTTGTTAACAGTTTTCATAATTTAGAGAGGATGATGTAGACATCAAACTATGTAGCCACATTCCTTAATGAGTGCTTTCATATAAAATTTTTCCTTATAATATTTCCATGAGGTTGACATTTGGTCTTCTTTATTCTTGCTCACATTTCATATCCAGGACTCCAGAAAAGGATGACTCGCAGAGGCTCTACTGTTACTGACTCCACAGGATCAAGGTCTCCAGGTATAATTATCACAAAGCTCTTTTGGGTCAAGATTAACTTTTCAATGCATTGCTTTTTCCACATGCAAATTTTTACCCATACTAATTAAGAAACTGTAAGTGGAAAAAAAATGTAAGATAAACCTTTTGATCAGATCATTGCCATTTACTTATTTACTTTTAAAATTATGTAATAATTTAGGATGCCATCTTGCCAGCTATTCTTATAAAAGTTAGGTAAGGGGAAATATTATGAAGATGGTGTGCCTTATCTCCTTATTGATATTATCCTTTCACCTCTTTTTTTCACTAATCTCTCATAGTTTGTTGTATCTGCAATTTCTGAAATTGAAATTCTTACTAAAAAATTTTTGTTTTGCTCTCTAAAATTAAATTGGTATTTGTGTCAACTTTTCCCTATGGTACCAATGAAAAATGACTTAGGTTGCATTTAGGAAAATTGACTCTCTCTCTCTCTCTCTCTCTCTCTCTCTCTCTCTCTCTCTCTCTCTCTCTCTCTCTCTCTCTCTCTCTCTCTCTCTCTCTCTCTCTCTCTCTCTCTCTCTCTCTCTCTCTCTCTCTCTCTCTCTCTCTCTCTCTCTCTCTCTCTCTCTCTCACACACACACACACACACTCACATATTTATTTATATTTATCTATCTCGAAACTAAAACAATCTGATGTCTCATCCAGCTCAATGGCTTCAATTTTAAATTTCTTTAGGCATTTATTTTCACTCTAAATGAAAGAAGACCTTTATGGGGCAATAGTTATTTGGCAACGCAATTGATTATCTTGAATTACATACATTATACCCTTTGTTGGGATAACCAATAATTCATTGGATTTTAACATTGTGAGAGATATTAAAAAAAAAAAATTTGAACTCTGAATATATAAAACTATTTAAAGATACTTGTATACACAGTTATTAACTAAATAACCCACAGTTTTCCAAACTTTTTAATACATTTTTTTAATAAAAAAGCAGGTTTGGGTAGACATAAATTAAGTCCCTCTATAATATTTCCCGACTCACTAATGATATTCAGAATCATTATGATCATAATAAGGAAAGTAGAAGAAAAAGAATTAGGGTCAAAATAACTGTTAAATGAGTTGTGCATACAATGTGCCTTAAAATTTCAAATAAATTATCAATTCAATTTGATGTTATTTATGATGACATAACTGAATCTAGATCATATGTTCTTAATGGTCCATGTGGAACTGGTAGGTTTATTGGAGACCCTAAGACATACTTGGAAGGTTTCAATAATTAGGGGAATTGCAGACTGGGCCATAATTCTGCAAATTGCGAGGCACTGCAGATTTAAATTCTGTGATATGGATATCATTCAACTGATAGCATTGTCAACTTCTAGGGGTGGAATATCTCTTCTGTAATAAATTGGCTACTACAAACCTGATGTACAGAATTTTTAAATGTTCCTCTTTACCTGTTTTACAAATAAATAGAACCCAATATAATTTTTTTTAATCTTCAGAGAGCCTAGTAAGCAGTGATGCTGAGGAGAATCTGGGAAGCATTGAAGATGATGAAAGTACAAAAGATGATAAAGAAGAGGATGTAGATGATGAAGTTTTAGATGTTGAAAATGAGGAGAAATCAAGGAGTGAGATAATCACAGAAAATGAGACACCAGTCTTGGATGTCAATGAAGAAGACGAAACAATAGCAAAAGAAAGCTCTGTATCAGAGTTAGGTTCAGAAAGGACAGATGACGATGATACTGAAGAATATGAGGAAAAGATTGATAAGTCAAAAGAATTTTTTAAGAGTCATACAGAAACTGATAATAGTTGCTCAACTTCAGGGGAAGTAAGTGCAGAAACAGCTGTTTTATCATTTAAAGAAATGTCAAATGATTTGCCTGTGACAGTAAAACCTGTGAAATCCATTGTTTCTGTGACTGAGGTGAATCGTGCTGTAGATGAAATTATTTATTCTGTGTGCCATGATACCATAGATACTGCTAATGTTGATGAATCTGAAGACAATCAAAAGGTTTCAGAAAGCAGTGAATTAGATTTTCTGAACAGAGTTGATAATGTTACCACAAAATCTGAATCTTCTGTGCAGAGTTTGAAACCATTAATTTTCGAAAGTAGCAAAGAAGACCCTGTATCATTAACAGGTAAGGTGGATGATGTAGGATGCACTCCAATCGTCTCAGAGGTTGGAACAGAGGAGTCCGTCTTTGTCAGCCAAAGCATTCCACACCTTAAAAAGGAGGTTATGGAGGAAAATATTGATGCAGAAGAGAGGCCTATGGTAAAGTCTGGGAGAGGTCGGAAAAAAGACCAACTGAAAGATGGTGCAAAGAAGTCTATCCGCACTCTTGATATGACTGGAACAAGCTTGGCCTCATCCACTGCTGAAATCCCTATGTTGGAGCCGATGGAACCTGCAATACAAACTTTAGATCCAGTTAGACAGCAAAAAGAGCCTTCACCATATGATTTTGAAGAGGATTCAGAGTCCTCATGGAAACCTGAGATCACCAAGAAATGGGAACCCTCAGCTTCACCCACAGTTGTTCCATCTGATCCGATTGTATCGCCTGACGAAAAAGTTCCAAAGACAGGGATCTTAGATGTTGCAGAAGAAGAAGAGAAAGAAAAGAAAAAGGTTAAGAAAAAAGCCAAAAAGAAACCCATAAGCCCCGAATTTGTGGAGGACATGAAAGTAGAAGAGTCAAGTTTTACAGCTGAGGTGCAAACTCCGAAGCCATTGGGAATTGTTGGTGGAGAAGAACCGCCAGCCTCAGATGGAGATGTCGCAAATGAGAAAATAGGGCCTCGTAAAAAGGGCAGGAAGAAAAAGGATAGTGGGGTAGATGCTAAGAAAGAAGTAATAGACCAGTATGAAAACACTGTCAATAGTGTTGTGGAAGCAGTAAAGCATTCTCTACAGGAAGCAGATTCTGATCTAGAGCACCGCCCTGTGAAGCGTCGCAGACCAAAGAGGGTCTCAGAGAGTGATAGTAAAGATTTAGCTAAATCTGCAAAACTTATGAGAAAGTTAGGAGCAAGGAAAGCCACCAAGGCTTCAGAAGAAGTGAATAGCGAAAAGCCTACTGCTGAAACACCTAACACTCTTGTTGCTCAAGAACCTAACTCAGTCTCGGCTTTGCCAACACAGGCAGAAGAAGAGGCAGTTTCAAGCAAGAAGGCATCAAGTAAAGAACCTAGCTTTTGTGAGAGCCAAGGGTTTGAGCCTCAAACAGAGTCACAAGAGGGAGGCGCTGCTTTTGAAAACACTCCACCAACCACACCCGAACATGATGAGAGCAGCAACAGTGCTTCATTAAAACACCCAGAAAAGGGAGAGTCTTCGTGTCATACTCAACATCACTCGGCTTCCTCTCTATCTGAATCTTCTCACCAAAAAGACTTGTCAAAGGTTGCTTGTCCCTCCTCTTCAGCAACCTCTTCTCTTACCTTATCAGCATCTTCCACAACCATTGTCAATAGCCATGTCCAGTCATCTACAAAGTCATCTAGTGAATCTCCCTCAGACAACGATGTAATCAGTACAGCATCAACAGATAATTTGGATTCTGGTGCTACTAACCAACAGTCTGAGAGTAGTGGGACAGACCAGGACACCCAGGATGCCTCTAATGGGACAGGCAGGAAGAGGAGACAACCGTCTGAAGGGCCTTCACCAGCTATTACTGCTCAACCCAAAAAGAAAAAGAGAGTTCATGGTACAAGGAGTAGAACTGCAAGAAAATCTCCAAAGTGTGAGTACAAACTATGATGAGTCTGGGTCCCAATATTTTTTATGTAGTATTTCTGATAATTTCACATGTTTTGTTTTCATGGCATATAGCTAGTGATATTTAATCTGATATAAATAAATAATTATGATTGTAAACATATTATGGTTGTGAAAATTGAAGTGGAAGATTCTGCTGAAACATGCGTGTTGAATTTGTAGACTAGGGAGATTTTGTAAAATCAATTACTTCATCAATTCATGTTATTTTGGGAACAAGTCCAGATTTCAAGTAATAAGTCTAGTTTTTGCATTGGCTTAGCTTTTAACAAAATGTCTCCTCTTTACTTTAGATATAGGTAACTCTGACTCTCAAGGATCTGCTTCCAATACACCAAACCACTACCCACCAGAGTCTCCACCAACCAAATTTGTTGATGTCTCTAAGTCGCCTCGACCGTCTAAATACAATTTCAGTGCTGGTAAGGCAATATTTTTATTAATAGAGGCATAAGTGGACAGAATCCAAAAATATTTGGGTTTTTTTAAAGTATTATGGCAAGTTTTAAGAGAAGGCTAAAACTGCATAAAACCATGTCTGAATAAAAGGAAAATTAAGCACGGATATTTTTCATATGATCTTGACTTCATGGATAAACTTTGTTAAATATTGGGGTGCTTTAAACTGGCCTTTGAAACAAATATTTGACAGGCGGCAAACTAAAATTTAATAGACAAATGATAACACTATCCAGATTTGTTTCCAAAAACATATTAATTTTGATCTGCACTTCATTTTCAACAATTTGATTGAAGTTTTGATTTCTAATTTCTCCTCCACAAGATTCTCTAGTAGGACCTTTCTTTGTATGAATTATTTTAAGAGACACCTGTGTAATTTCCTTATTTATTTTTGCCAAATTTAGATAGAAAGGGTTTGAGCTAGCCATAATTTTCACAGAGTTTAAATGACTTGATGTGGCTCTAAATGTAATAAGATTACAGTAATATTCTCACCATAAACATCTCTACTTTGTGCCTACATTTTTAAGCTCTGTTGAATAAAACATGTTATAAGTCAGTGCTTGGTTTTTTTTTAAGGATTTTCTTTTCTCTCTTTAAAACAACAAAAAAAAAAAACAGATTTGGGGGAATACTTGGAAGGTGAGGCAAGGTGTAACTTCCTTATTGCCAAAATGAAGGAAATCAAAACCATATACATGAATCTTAAGTCAGAGGTAGCCACCATCGACAGGCGGAGAAAAAGAGCCAGGCGGAAAGAGAAAGATGGTATGTTAAAGTACAGAGCATATAGCTACTTAATGTCACACAAACAGTAGAAATTGCTTCTTTTTTTTTTTTAATCCAGAAGTGGTTAGTTATGTTGATACACATTAACTTTTGCCTTTTCAAGGTTGAAATTTAGAGCTTTTTATTTGTTGTACTGAAGTATGATTTTTTTTCTTTGAGTATATATTGTCCTTTTTTATGGGTGTATATGTTTAAACAGTATTACTTTTTAAAATACTTACATTCCAAATGAAATTAAATATCTGGAGTTCAGGATATGATCATGAAGCTGTAAAGAAACTTAGAAAAATTTTGTTTTGTCTGGCATAGAAATCTTGAGTAAACACTAAATTTTACCTATGTCATTTCATTGAACTTGAAATCAAAATAATCCTTTATATTTCAAGTGCACCAATATTTTCTTTTGACATTTATCAAAAACATTACTTTGAAACTATTCACATTCACTGTCCTTTACTAAATTTTTCATTTCTTCTTTTGTGCACAGGTGCTCAAGCTGCCAATGAAAAAGAGTGTGCCACGTAGCATTTATGGCTTCCCATGTTTTTGTTTGGAACTACATCAGACAATGTGATAAAGTCAGCCTGTTGTTCTTACCGACCTTGTCAACCCCCAAATATCAAGTTTATCTCATCTCTTGTACTAGATTGTAAATATAAGTTATGTTGATTTGGAGGCAGATTTTGACTGGAATTGCAAACTTATAGATTGTGAATGTGATATCCACATTAGAAGAAATTGTACACTTTTCATGTTGACAAAGATAATATGAAACACAGTATGTTTTTCAAGCCTTTTTTGTTTTAATGTGAATCATCTGTTTTCATCTTTATTTTTGTGCATTTTTATTTTCAATGAGACATGATTTTTTTTTAAATGATGTAATATATACAAGAAAATTTCCTACTTTCCGTTTGAACATGTGAAGAGTGATCGATCTGTATAAGTTAAGTAGATGAAAAAAATGTGAATTTACTTTAAACAGGAATTTGATGAAAGGTCTCTGTGAAAGACTGTTAAGGCTTAACAATTATTCCCTGTCATTTTAAATGCAGACTTTGGTACAGCCACAAGTGTATTAAGAGGAGGCCTTTTGTAAATATGATTAGTTAGTAGTTCATTATATGAGTGCCCTACAGTTTCATGATCTGAAGAACCTTACAATATGAGTCTCAATATTTTTGCGCTTGAATTGAATAAGACAATAGTATTAATTGCATAGCAGGTCTTTGAAATATTTTTTGAGATATACTCCACTGCTATAGCCTTTATAAAATACTTAAATAGTGTTTATCCTGATTTAAATTTAATTTGACAATCAATTTTGACTGAAATTTTTTAATGACATGGCTTTATGTGTTTGCTTATAGTTAGAGAGAGCCTTGGAATTGAGAAAATGGTTAGTTTTTTAATCTTAAATATTTGAATCCTTGATTTTCAAAAAACTTAATCAATGTTGGTAACAAAAAGTATCATAAAGTATTTTGTCCCTTTGAATTAATGAAAGTCATCATATTTTCTTTTATGCTTAGCTGTCAGAGTGAAAGTGCTAAAAAAAATTTTTTTCTTGTTTTGGTAAGCCAATGACTTAAAATGACATAGATTTGATCTGAAATCTTCAGAGATTATCTTTTGAAAGTGATGAGTTTGAGGCTTCATCTTCCTGCCTTATGTGACCCCCCCAAAAAAAGGCCAAGACCGCTATCATATCAAGTCAATCAAATTTTGCAACATGTATTTTTTTTCATTAAATATATTGTGAAAATTACATACAATGATATTGCCAAGAAAAGTTTTTATCAATTTGTTGAAATTTAAGACTCCCTCAGAATTGTTGGTACATTCCGTCTTAAACCAGTCATTAGTGTCAGTGATGTGAGGGGAGTATATACTCTCAAGGGATCTACAGTGGCAGCTGTTTACTACTAGTCAATATATAAGAAACCATTTTTAAAATTTCAATATAATACTAAAATGAAATGTTTGTGTTACTTCCTAGGAAAAATTGCTAGAATATTTGCTTATAAAACTAGTATTTGTCCTTTAATATTTTATACTTTCTCCTCTCTACCCAAAGAAAAGAAAATAATCAGGTGCTAAATGTAGCTATTTTTTGGTCCTGACAATATGAGAAAGATTTCTTACTTATTGTGAAGAATTCTTTTTTTCTCTGTGATTGATATTTTCTAGTACCATGCGCTTTTTATTTTTCAAAAGATATTTCAATTCACTGCTTAAGCATTGAAAAAGCTTCCAGTCTTTCTTTTCTTCTAATGAATAAGACCATGATTATTTGTTTTACTCAAAGTATGAATAAAATGTATTGATGTTTTTTTTAGAGATACAGAGTGGGTCTTTTTTTGTTTGTTTGTGTATTTTTGCTTCTTTTTTATTTTGCTTTAAACAAACTCTAAGGGTTTATTTGAAATAATTCATGTTTCTAAGTATTAGTAAGAGGTTTATAAAATGTCATTTCACTTTGCAGATCACATTTAAAATTTTTTTAATAAAAACACAAGTGAAGAAGTGTAAACTTCTGTTATTCATGAGTGAGAAACAAATTTCAATCTTAAATATAACATTGAATTGATGATAGTGTGTTATATGGTTTTACATTGAAATCAAATTGCAGATTGATATTGAGTATATAACTTGAGATTGTTTTTGCTAGGAAGAAAATTGCTCTGCCATATTTTTCAAAGATTTCTATCATTCCTTTAATCTCATTTGTATGTATGATAGTTATGAAGTGACAATTACTGTGCAAAGTATTGTTCAAAGATCCAAGATATATTGAGAGATTATACTTAAATGTTTGATAAAAAGTGAACTACACATGTAAATGAAAAACAGACATTTTCACTTGGGTTGTTTAAATTCATCCTCTCACTCATCACTCTTTGTATAATATGCAAACACACTTAATTTATAATTCTTTTAAGTACGATGCTGTTAAGCAGTATTATTTGAAAAAAAAAAATAAGCAACATTTTGATAATTTACTATTTATGTGCTCTAAGGCCTTGCTGCATAAATATTCCTGATTCATGCTTTAACCCTATATTGCATTCACCTATTCAATCTTATTGCATCATTTGTTGACTTTTATTCTTTGTTGTATGCTCATCATGAAACAAAGATGGAATGATAAAGAATTCTCGGTTTGAATGTATCTCATACTTGGTTAATATAGACATTTTCGTCAGTTAGTAGGTTAATGTTGATCAGTTCTAATGGTCCTAGAACATAAGCCATTCAGAGTAATTTTCAAATATTTGTAATAATACTTCCAGGTTAAATACTGAAGTGGATAAAGATAGCAGCATAAAGAGCCAGGCAAATGTGATTATCAGATCTACTATCACATACTTATTACTATAAAGTGAAGTTGCACAATTTGCGATATCTTAACATTCGTTTTTGCATCGGCGTATCCTGACATAAATTATTGACGAAAGTGGTCTCAAATCAGTTGACACAGCAGGAAATCTACTTGATTACCATATTAAATTACACAATTTAGAGTTCATCCTAAATGTATAATTAACAATATCATAATAATATTTTTATCTATACAGTAAAATTTTGACATTTCTGGGGATATTGTGTGTGTTGTCAATCGATGCCTTTGTAATATATCTTACAACCTCGATAACATGTTCGTTTTCTGTTTATGTACTTAAGTAAGCCATCTTATTTTTTGGAGTTTAATTTGTGGAGAGATTGTACAAGTGTGCATTTTTATGTAGCATAATTGAACAGTTGTACAGTCTCAAAAGCTCTTTTTAAGGATTTTATTTTTTTGGCGCAATTTAAGACAAAATTTTAAACCAAGTGCAATATGAGCTATAGATTTTGGGAACATAACATGTTTGCAATGTATGTTTATACTCCACCTTTTAAAAAATAATATGGTTTACAGTACATATTGTGATGAACAGTCTAAATTTTATTTTGTTCTGACAGCTTTTCTCTGTTTTGAAAGAACTGTTTAGTCATTGAGGGGTTTTCGTAAAGCCTGTTGTGTTTTTTGTCCCTTGCTTATTTTTTAAAATAAGTTTATCAAAGTAAAAAGATGGTGCTCCTTGATCCTTGATCATAGATGATATGAAAATAAAATATCAGCAAGTGAAGAAAAATCTTTTGCAATTAGAAACAATCTTGAAGGTTATTTCTATTAGTATTAACATGTCTGGTTGATAAGATAATTTAGATTCTAAAGAGCAAAAAGCAGTAACAAGTTTCGAAAATATTACTGGTTCAGTTGAAAGCATGTTTATTCAGCACATGCTACTTAAAAATAATAAACACCAAAAAAATGTTTGAAGGACAGCATAAAGATTTTATTTAAAAATAAATTAGACGATAGATATATCAGTGGCAAATTTTTAAATTCTTCCTTTCTGTTCATTTAGTGTGTTAGAACTAAGAAAGAATATTTATCAATTTTACAGGTGTTTATGATCTATTAATTGTGTTTAATGATGGATCTCAGGTACTTTATATAAAAGAAACTTTTCACTTCTGCACTACAAAAAAAAAAAAAAGCAAACCAAAAAAGTTTGGCAAACTGTCTCCATTTATATAATTTGCATTTCCCCCCCCCCCCCTTTTCTCAAGTTGTAATTCTCTCTCTCTCTCTCTCTCTCTCTCTCTCTCTCTCTCTCTCTCTCTCTCTCTCTCTCTCTCTCTCTCTCTCTCTCTCTCTCTCTCTCTCTCTCTCTCTCTCTCTCTCTCTCTCTCTCTCTCTCTCTCTCTCTCTCTCTCTCTCTCTCTCTCTCTCTCATCACTCATCTCTCTCTCTCTCTCTCTCTCTCTCCCCTCCCCCCCGCCTTTCTTTTTCTTCATCTTCTTCTCCCTCTCCCTCTAACACTCTAAATAATGAAAGGGATGCCTGATCAATTACTGTTACATTCAGGTTCGTTGAAATTTTCGCCTTTGTTTTCATCAATGCTCACACATTTTGTTTTCTGTTTTAGCTGTACTGTAGATTGTTATTGTAAATTCTGATGATATATAAGTATGTTTTATTTTGGTTTTGTTACTTAAAGGATCTTTTGTTGTTTGTTATATACATTATGTATATAATATGCATTTATTTTCTTTTTTGTTTTGCAACATGATTATTTAATGAACGAATGTACAATGGCAATACATGTTTCAAAATATTTTAAGTACACTTGGCTTAATGC
The DNA here is from genome assembly GCA_033675545.1 of Elysia crispata. Classification (NCBI taxonomy): domain Eukaryota; kingdom Metazoa; phylum Mollusca; class Gastropoda; family Plakobranchidae; genus Elysia; species Elysia crispata. The sequence goes on along the minus strand of JAWDGP010003379.1, from coordinate 138,234 downwards.
ATACTTCATGAGAGTAAAAAAATCTCTGTGCAAAGTCTATACGAGAAACAACGCATGCCATTCATTCCAAATGCTGTGTCATATTTATGAATTTAAATAAAACAATTTGCAGAGACAAAACAGTAATAATAAACACAAATTGATAACAATGATAAAGAGGTGTTGTTTTATTTGAAATATACCCAAATATCTAATGTGCAGATGTTGATTTTCTCTTTGTTGATGACGATCGACATCATTGTTAAAGCTTCCTTGATTTGTTGAATTGCAAATATTTTCCATCTAAGAATAAACTTCTAATTGAGCAGTGAGCTCCCCTTTTTTTAAGCAATGAAACATATTTTTGGAGGGAAATCCTGTCGTTTAATACATATATGTGCGGGCGCCTTTGGATGTCCTTAGGTCTAGTTTTGCGCTAGACCTATTTTAAGTTGATTTTCAGGTTCAAGTCCAAAAATGGAAATTTGATTTCTTTAGAAACAATTCATTTATCTCTTCATTACACTTAGATTTATTTTTAGTCTCATGAAGTTCAAATGCATTCAGTTTTGCATATGCTTATAACAGTATCACCTTTTGCGCAAGACAGTGTAGTCCTCTTTATTAATACAAATAGATTTTTCTTCAATCTTAAATGACTTATTTCTTGAACTTTATCTCATTTAAACCCTATAACTCGATGGTAAAGCATGTTACTTTTCACTCAAAGTTTATCAGCCCATTCGCCACTGAAAAATTAGGTATGTGTAAAAATATTTTTCTTTCAACCCTTTGCTTTTTCAAGAAGGAGAGTGTCTGTGTGTGTGTGTGTGGGGGGGGGAGCGTCTGAAGTGCTTTTACAAAATCTATATATTTCAAAAGGTTAGATAATTCAGAAACAAATGAAACTAAGTTTAATGAAGAGATAAATGAAAAGTTTCTAAGAAACGAAGTTTTCATTTTTTTTTGGGGTAGAATTAGTCGAATGAGAAATAAAGTCTGCAATTTTTGCTGAAGATGATCACCGGAATCTGTGTTCAGGCATCATAGACAGTTACATACAGGAGAGAGAAATGGGGTTGAACTTTGGAGATAAAAATAAAGAGAAGTGCTGAGGAGAAAAGATTTAGATGAAGAATTTAAACAAAAAGGAAAGGGAGGAAAGAGTTAAATTATTATTTTAAAAGAATGATAGAAAGTTGGAAAGATGCATATATTTACCAACTGAAAGTCAGACATAATTAAAAAAAAAAATTTACTGCGGATTAATTAGTAGGCGTACAGCTGTGAAAAATCTCTCTGGCCCAATCTTCTCTCCTCAGGCTACCTCAAAACTTGATTATCTCGCTCTCTGGCAGTGACAGCTGGAAACATGAAAAGTGCATCAGTGTGGCAGGATGTTTAGATAACGTTAACACGATATAGATTTAGATAGACAAAGTTGTTGATTTTTTAAACTTTTTGGTTGAACCCAAACCATGTCAAGTTTGGCTCAGCTCCCCACCTCTTCTTAAGTAGAGGGTGTGGCTGCGATTTAGATTTCGCTTTCATGAAATGCGTCAAGCATAAAATGACAACAAAAGATCAGGCTCCAGAACCGTCGCCGCACATTTGTTGTTTTATCTCGGCAAGGTCGAACTCTTTTCTTTTTTTTTTCCAACTCTCTCTCTCTCTCTCTCTCTCTCTCTCTCTCTCTCTCTCTCTCTCTCTCTCTCTCTCTCTCTCTCTCTCTCTCTCTCTCTCTCTCTCTCTCTCTCTCTCTGTGGTCTAAAAATTTTATCAGCGTAAGTGGCTCTGTTTAATCGACGTCAGACACGTATACTATGGCTTGCATTATGCATTACATCAGGTACACCCAAGAAATTTAGACTCTAAAAAATAATGTTTTGCCACGTACTGTTGATAAGGTTTTTCTTCTTCTTCTTCTTCTTCTTCTTCTTCTTCTTCTTCTTCTTCTTCTTCTTCTTCTTCTTCTTCTTCTTCTTCTTCTTCTTCTTCTTCTTCTTCTCTTCTCCCCCCCTTTCCTGTTTATTTGCGATTTCGTTGGCTCCGTGTAATTTATACTTAATAAAAATGAGTTTTATAAATTCAATGTAAACTAATCCCAACTTTAATGTGCATGTCAGTCTAAACTTAGTTTAGTTTCTATGTGTAAAATCATGTGCAATGTTTTACATGAACCCATTCTTAAAGCATGATTATGTTTTCAGTCGATTATATTTAAAGGCGTAAACATACCAACTTTGGGCTATTGTAGAATATTTTGATGTCTCTAATCACGTTGGCATCTTTATAACTGAAATAATTTCTGATGGAGATCTTGGCCTATACACTCTTTTTGTATCCGATGAATTATAAACAATAAAATGCTGACTATATTTGGGGATGATGCTACTTTATGTATGAGTGTTGATGGTTTCGCTCTCATTCTCTCTTCACCGAAACATTCCCAGTGCACTTTGTAGAGCTCTAGTCAGATAAATGAAAAAGCCAAAAAAAAAAAAAAAAAAATAATAATAATAATAAATAAAATCAATTATTGTATGTGCAACTATAACTCTAGCTCTTATAATTCTTACTGAATACTGTTACTATCACTACTACCACCACCACCACTACTACTACTACTACTACTACTACTACTACTACTACTACTACTACTACTACTACTACTACTACTACTACTACTACTACTACTACTGCTGCTGCTGCTGCTGCTGCTGCTACTACTACTACTACTGCTGCTGCTGCTGCTGCTACTACTACTACTACTATGTAAAAAAAAAAAAAATGAAGAAATATCAAGATAAATCAATAGCGGATTAGACGAGAGTTCATAATTCAGTACGAAAGACAAATACAGTTCTATATCTAATAGTGCAATACTATTTTCAGTTTCTGCATCGAGCGCTTGACTACAGTTCAAGTTGAAGGACCTTTGGATGTTTATTTTCTTAATAGATTTGGGTTATTTTTCATGCTTTCGGTATTGGATGAAATTTTGTAAACGAGAATGGGCACAATATACATAGAACGCTCCAGCACTGTAATTTTTGTGTTTGCATTTTATCCGCGTACATACGTAAAGAAAATTGTAAAGAAAAACCAGGGACTTTTTCATCAATTATTTGTTTGTTTGTGGGGTGTCTAAATGATGAAAGGTGTTTCCTTTTCATATGACCTGTTAGTGTTCTTCTTACGCCCTCATGACGTAAATCTCGTTTCGCTGACCCCATTTTTAAAATTCTAATACGAAATAGTGGAAACGCCTTTTCCTCGGTCATAAAACCACAGCGTGACATTAAATAGGGAGGCAGTATTTTGCTTTGCCCCGTCTAAATCACTAAAATACGTTTATTGAATGACGAATAGTCACCATTATCTTCTTGATTTACAAGATTAGAACTGTTTTTAGGAGTTAATTTTTTAATTGTTTTCCCATTTTTTTCGTATAATTATATCCACCTTCCTAAAATTTTAACATTATCAGCTTAACATGTTGTACAACTGCCAAAAAATCTGTTGAAAATGAAAACAAAAATTTTCCTTCATAATCGTTTGTTCTTAATCGTCTCATGCTCGATACATATTGCTTGTTTTGTTTGTGTAGTATAAATGTTATATAGTAGATAAAAATTTAATGGCTATATCCGGGCAGCCTGCAATACGTGGAACTTTATCAATTTTTTTTTAATGATTGATTCATTTCAGGTACGCCTGCAAGTAAAAATGGCAAATCATGTTCGGCTAAATGCGTCGTTTTCTAGATCCAGGCTCTAATGAATACAGCAAGGGAAAAGTCGTGTGTGTGGTTTTTTTCCCGGTTTTTTTTTTTTTTATATTTAAACCTAAATCCTCGTCTTTCAAATCCTTCTTTGTCCCTGCTTCGATTTCTATAAATTTATTATCAAGAATGGGAGACGGTAATGAGCAAAGGATAATTATATTAGTCGGTATGAAAATAATTCGAATTTTTTTTATAGCTGTCTCCAGTACATGTACCTTTTTGGACTTAGTTACATGTACTAAGTTGATAACTTTTTTTTTGGTTGTTGTGACGTTTGCTTTAAACACACACAGACACACAAAGCGCTTATCGTGGAATAACGTCAACAATTAATGATTCTCATTTGCAGGAACTAGATCCATTATATGTCTTACTGCTCTAGCTCTATGAAAGTTACTTTTTGGACATGCAACAGACCCCAATCCTTCACAGTTTCTCTCTAATCTTTTTTACTGTTTTAGTTGCTCGATCTTTTTTTTTCCTTCACCTCTATCTCTCCGCTACCTCATTATCCCTCTCGTTTAGTCAGTTTGACAGTCTGCCTCTCACTCTCTCTCTCTCTCTCTCTCTCTCTCTCTCTCTCTCTCTCTCTCTCTCTCTCTCTCTCTCTCTCTCTCTTCCTTTCTCTGGATTCCCAAATCTTCTCTACCTGTCTGTCTGTCTGTCTCTCTATCTCTCTGTCTACCTATCTCTTTTTCTCTCGGCGCACCTCAACATCCGAGAAAAAACAAGAGGTGGGTTTCACTAAACTCGACACTAGACGGTAAGGAAAATCCGGGTTGTTGTTTTGTTTTGTTTTCGTTTTTAATCATATCCTAAAACAGCGATTCTGGAAAAACATAATGGGGAAGAGAGAGAAAGAGAGAGAGAGAGAGAGAGAGAGAGAGAGAGAGAGAGAGAGAGAGAGAGGAAGGGAGGGAGGGAGTAAGGGAGAGAGAGATGTTTTTATTTTTTTTTCATCCCACTTAGAGCTTTTGCTGAAACATCTCAAGTGAGAGAGAGTGAGAGAGAGGGAGAAAAAAAAAAAGGGGGGGGGGAGTGAGAGAGAGAGAGAGAGGAGGGAGAGAGGGAGATAGAGAGAGAGGGGGAGAGATAAAGCGAGAGAGACACAGAGAGAGACACAGAGAGAGAGAGAGAGAGAGAGAGAGGGGGGGGGGGGAATTTGTTTTTCTTTTCCTCAACATTGAGCTCGCACCGAAACACTCAGGTGACGTCACGGGACCTCTGAAAAAACATGACCGGAGTTGCTCCGCAGGCAGGGCGTTGATAGGCCTAAAAGCATGACATGTGAGGGAAAGCGGCTAAAGCAAACCGAGCTAAAAATAGATAACAGCTATTCTGCTATTTTTAGGTTTAGGTTTCGACGAGCCATGTCCGGGTTTGACCCGGATCACACACATTGTAAGACTGGGATTTTCCGGAAAGGAAACCGGGCCTTCGCTACCTTCACCTGAACTAGTTTCTGTGGCAGGCGTGCACTATAATAGAACAGGACTTAGGCCTCTATTTCACTTCTGCGATTTCCTGTTGAAGCGAAACACATCCCACAAAAACTTAAAGGACTCATCTATTAGGCATATTACCACCAAAACAATAAGACATACATTATTTTCACCAGTGACAGGAATTATTACCAGAATGTCGCAGACAGATTTAAAAGCTATCTGTGTATTGGTAAGTAGCCTAGTGATAAAGACATCAATTCATATTACTTGATTTGTTTAAGAAGTCTTTTTTTCCCTCTTCAGAGTGCATCTCTTTCTTTTCTTCACATATCTCCGAGCATTTTTTTTTCTTAATTTCTATATCCTCTTCCTTTTCACTCTTTTCCTCTTTCCATCTGACATCCATACCTATTCCATTTCCCTTTTCTCTCTGCATGCCTCTGTCTTCACATGTCTGTATGTTCGCCTGACTCCTTATCTGTCTGTCTGTCTGTCTGCCTGTCTCTCTCTCTCTCTCTCTCTCTCTCTCTCTCTCTCTCTCTCTCTCTCTCTCTCTCCATGAGAGTCTTTTTTTATAATTTAATTTCCATATACGCAGTTAACTGTTAAATTATAATTAATTTGTTTATATGTATATTTAAGAATCTATCTATCCATCTATCTAGACTTAAGCTATCTATTTGCTTGACCATATTCCTGTCAGTCTATTTTCACGTATATATGTCTATCCGTTACTATTTATCAGTATGGTTCTTTGTCTTAGCTGTATGCTTCACCGCACTATTATCATCGCTACTTGTTCGTTTTCACCATGAAACGTTGTTTTAGGAACAGCTCACACTAATCAAGATTGGGGAAAAAATACAAAAGAAAATAATATGCATACATGTTTAAAAAAAAAAACAAAAAAAAACAAGCACATGTTGTTATGTTTAAGTTACACTATCATTTCCAAATCAATTTAGGGGCGTATTAACGAATATAAAATTACCTTCCGATGATCTTAAGTTAGTGCATTTTGTATGGGCTAAGATGAACCGTAAAGTTCCTAGGAATGTATTAAAACGGCCTTCATACTTTTCACAACTGGTCTTTGTGATAATTATAAATGCGCTTAGATCTACATCCTGTTATGTACTGTGCTTTTCTCATCACCAGTTAGTAAACTTGAGGGGGTGAACGGGTGTGTTTGTCTGGAAGAGAGAAAAATAGATAGGAGGGAGGGGGAGGGAGAGATGGAGAGAGAAAGAGAAAGAGAGAGAGAGAGAGAGAGAGAGAGAGAGAGAGAGAGAGAGAGAGAGAGAGAGAGTATAGAAAAAAATCACAAATCTAGACCTAGACGAAAGACGTAAATACATAAGAGCAGATGGAATGAACAGGGTCGGACCTGCACCTTAATACGGCACCCATCGACCACTGAGCTATCCACATCAACTTATAGCTGTTTCAGGAACAGTGCCTTTCATGCTTTTCATGAATAGACTAAGAAATTGAATATTTAAGAACGATCAAGTCCATATTTTTACAGGACATTAATAAACTAGCCTCTAACGTATCTTAGAAAGACGCACATTTGACTAAAAGACATATTTTGATATAGAAGTAAAGAAAGCAGTCAAACAACGTTAGCGGCTTAGACGGAACTAGATCTAAGTGTAAGCAATGCGTTAAGATGCAGGTTGGTTAAGATAAAAAGACCTTCAGATAAACCGAAGAAAATGGTCGTTGAATCGTGTTATAGTTTTATACGTGTATGTCGATTCTTGATGAAGTCTGATTCTGACGCTCTTTCAACAAGGTGATCAGAGATAGAGGCATCCCATGCATCATGAATAAAGCTCGCTGGGCATGACTGGGACGCAAGTAGGGGATGAATAAGAAGGCTTGCATTAAGTTGAAAAGGATTATATAAAGCTCTACAGTAAATTAAAAGAAAAAAAAATTGAATCAAATTTATCAAATGAAAAATAAATTGGTTTTTAAAAGATAATATTAGCTCAATACCAATATCAGCCAGACTACAGTGACGATAAGTAAATAATGAAATAATGCTGCAAACATAAGCTTTCTTAAACATGACCGATTTTCCTTCTATTTCCAGGCAACTTTGTTTGTCATCGTGTCTATAACGTCATCAAACCCAGTGAGTAAGGACAAAGACCAGCAACAGCTAAACGGTCTGACTACAGAACAGGACTGGAAATCCCCGCTGGCAATTACAATTCGTCCTACTCATAAAACTGCTACTACGCTGAGTAGCTTGGAAAGGGAAATCATAGCTTTTATGAACGACTTCGAGGATGAGAATAAGCAGACGAGTGAAAGCTCTTACATTTTGACTACAGTGAAAACCCCAAAAACTACTCCAGAAGGAGAAGATGCTTTGGTCGATGAGGTGATTGAGTTCATGAAGACAGCTGAGGAGGAAGATATGACCAGTTTAAAACCTCAAGATAACTTATGGCAGGATGTCACAAGGGAAAACTTGGAGTTGAACAGTCTTGCTATCACGACCTCTCACAAAGACATCTCTTCTCACTCGACACCTCAGCCAGCAGCAATGAAGGACTTCTCAACCACTAGAACAGGACAAAATTCAGCTGAGACAAGTTCCAAATATTCTACCACATCATACGAACCAGTTGAAAAAAATGACACTAGCGAAGTCGTTAAGATGGAATCGATGCAGGAAACGATTATTGACACAAAAATAATTTTGATAATAGGTGCAATTGCAGCTGGGCTTCTCGTTGTGTTGATGGTAGTAGTGCTATTTGCTATATTTTGTTGCCCAAAATCTTCAAAGAATAAAGGAATGTACCTCAACTCAGACTTTAATAGATGGGACCCTCAGTTGCTTAGGCCAAGCCAGAAGAGTGTCGATACTTTTATATTTGGAACACCGATTCCTTCCATTAGTGAGATGATTAAGGCTCAAGAATGCAGTCAAAATTCAACATAAACAAGAATGGTTACTGGCGTTAATTAGATTTATCGTACATTTCATTTTTTTTTTAACTCTCTTGCATCTTGCCAACCTTTGGAACTTTTCTCGCCCAAATGTATGGCAGCATATCTCAAAAAACAGTGCGAAAACTTCCTCAATGTTTTTTTTAACATCAAATTTGGCCTATTGAGGAAAGGTGAGCGTTTTGTTGTAAACGATTGTCAAAGCTTTTGTTGGTGAGTCCACTAAACGTATCCACCATGTCGGCATATCCTCATCCATACATCATGGTTCACAACTTGCGTTAGTTCTTGTACTCCTGAAGGCGGAATGATGATATTTAAAGGATGATTTTTTAACTCAGTGGACTAGAGAGAGAGAGAGAGAGAGAGAGAGAGAGAGAGAGAGAGAGAGAGAGAGAGGCAGAGGGAGATAGAAAGGAAAGAGGAAGAGGTAGATAGACAGCCAGAGAGAGAGAGAGTGGGAGAGCGTACGGGAGAGAGAGAGAGAGAGAGAGAGAGAGAGAGAGAGAGAGAGAGAGAGAGAGAGAGAGAGAGAGAGAGAGAGAGAGAGATGTGATGTGTGTATGGCCGTAAGAAGTTTGGGGGAAGGGGGAGAGGGAGACATTCGAACAGAAACTGTGTGTGCTTGCGGGAGGGTGTAAGGCGCGACTATTGCCTCCAGAATACATTGTAAATACTGCTTTTTTTTTTTTTTTTTAGTTGTCGTATTATGAAATGAAAGAGATGTGCTTTTATATATCAATTTTTGTCATGACTACACCAAAGCTGTCTTTCTCATGTGCTAATAACCAAGTGCACTTATCACTCACCTTGGAAAGCATAATTACCATTGCAGTACGGCTAATCAAAGAATAAGAAACATTGTTTCTGACTATAGAGTTGCCCATTAATGCTTTTGTTATCACTTCATACCCGCAGTAACAAAGGTTATTTTATATCCCACTGCATCAATGTAGTACTGAGTGTGATCATGCGCAAAGGAAAAAAATAATAGTGCTGATAGAACTATAATTAGAATTTTAGTCATCGTCTGATAACGACGGGAATTGAGTTAAAACATTATCAGTATGTCAAAAAGTTGTCAGCTTTGTTATCAGGCTACATACGTCAAGAGTTATTACTTTTAGTTTCTATAAATAATATTAAGGAAATATGGCCTTTGAAAATTGTGCAAGTGCATAACTACATGGTCGTATATGTATTTCATAATAGGTTTTTTCCCTTTTGAAATGATAAGCCAAGTAATCTGCAAAACTTAAAAGCTTATTAGGTGCTCTCTTTCTCTCTCTCTCTCTCTCTCTCTCTCTCTCTCTCTCTCTCTCTCTCTCTCTCTCTCTCTCTCTCTCTCTCTCTCTCTCTCTCTCTCTCTCTCTCTCTCTCTCTCTCTCTCTCTCTCTCTCTCTCCTTTTCATTTATTTCCATTTCTATCTATTCTATCATTCCTGTCAATCATTTTTTACCTCTATCTATCCAACTCTTCTAGACTCGTTTTTCTCCTATATAGGTCACTTCTGTATCATTTTAATTATGAGATAAATTTAAGAGCACAGAAGCTCAAGAATAATCATAATAACCTGATGCATACATCACCCCAACAGATCCTGCACTGCAGATTTTACTTGACAGTGATGAGCTCTTCCATGTTGACTGCAATTTAATTTTATATTTTGTATTTGAAATTTCAGTCCACCCAATCTCGTTCATAATAAACTTTTGAAGTTGCAATAGTGATTTTGTTCGTCTTTCATGCAATCTCATCTAGTCAAAATTATTATTCAACTTCAGAAAAAAAATATAGAGAGAGCTTGTACAATTGTCTATTGACACCCATTAAATTCATTCCAGTAAGTGCCTTATTGTATTTATATACTTTGTTCAAATTGCTATTGATCTTCCAAACTATTTGCTCAATTTGTTTTGTATGCTTATGTTTGCTGAAGTTGTTATGATTTAATAAACATGGGATTTAATTTCTAACGTTGAGATGTTCATCATCTTTTTATATATATATTATTATTTTGATTGTTGGTATTAATTTTACATGACCTTTACTGCTTTTGTATTAATATTCTAGTAAACATGACGCATTGTGCTGAATATGTTAGTCAATATGATGGTGAGCACAATGATGATGATGACGATGTATATTAATGATAAAATGGTTATCAGAATGATGATAAGTTTATAGATGACTGCAATGAGAGTATGCTTAGTGAAGATGACAACGAGTCACAAGAAGATCACAAATTGATGATTATGATGCTTATGTTTATTTGACCATAATCACGGAGGAAACAAATTATATATATAAACGAAAACAAAGAAAAGAGAAAGCAATTTTCGCTATATTCCATGGTCATACAAATATGTTGTATTGCTTTGCCTATTTTTGGTAATAATTATGATCTCATTCCTCTAAAATTAATTTTCATACCGGTAATGCAGTGAGCACCTTCTCGTACCCTAACCATACACCCTCAGATCTAATGTACAACGCCAATGTATAACAAAAACAAATCTTGTGATTAGATTTTATTTGAAGTTTCTCATTTCATATGATTGTGTACAAATTCATAACTACAGGCCATTTTGGTCCAAGATAGTCATATTAATTTGTAATAGGATTCCAATTCTACACCGCCAATGAAAATGAGCTCACTGCGACCTAAAAAATGTCGAAATTTGACTTTTTAAAATATCCAGATATCTAAATTAGAATAAGCTATTGAAAAAAAAAACAACTCCTCCCTCCTTTCTTAACTATCCTTTAGCTCTAGTTGCGACTCCTCTGTACCGTAGTATTATATATTCAATTTTTTTTTTAATTGAGACATGGAATTAGGCGAAATGGCCATGATCTCAGTTTCCCTCATCGACTCCTAGTTATTGACTCCAAAAATAATTATGATTTATACTCTCTGAAAAGAAAGATTGTTCCAAGTGCATTTAAAAAGCAATTATGACTGAGGAAAATCGCGCTTTTATTGGATACTGTATGCGATCAGAAGGAATGATGTCTGAATTCTATTGTTCTCAGATTGTTTGGAACCAAAAGTGACATCTCACTATCTATTTTGCATAACAATTAAACTGAGGGGGGGGGGGGGAGAAAGAGAGAGAGAGAGAGAGAGAGAGAGAGAGAGAGAGAGAGAGAGAGAGAGAGAGAGAGAGAGAGAGAGAGAGAGAGTGGGGAATCAGTCTGCAACGAGTGGAGTCCGAACTCTTCTTCCCTCCCAGCAATGCTGTCTCTCATTCAAAAAAATCCCTGGTTGTTCACTGGTGGTAGCACAAGAGTTTGTCCCAAAGCCGCCATCTTCGACTCAGCGATGCGAAGACATCTCTGCAAATACATATTTTCATATTCCAGTTCCAACGCCCGCTTGTAAAAACTTTTCTCCTTCTCCTTCTTTGCTTCTCGAGATTTTCGGGCAGAATCATTGTTCTTGCGACGCTTTTGCCAGTAGCCCTTATCTTTATCATCGCTTGATATGGCTATCTTGTTCCTTTTACTGTTGAGGGAAAAATATCTCAGTTAAGGAGGATTTGAGAAAAAAAAATAAGTGAAAAACAAAGAGAGAGAGAGAGAGAGAGAGAGAGAGAGAGAGAGAGAGAGAGAGAGAGAGAGAAGAAAAAAAGAGAGTCGGTAAGGGATGGAAGTGAAAACAAAGCCTTTAGAAGCAATTTGAAATGGTAAATAAGTAAAATCTTGATAATTTTAAAATATCAATCAGTTGGTAGGGTCAGATATCATCTAATACTCCATAGCAGTATACATTCAACGACAATGCATTTATTTGTTGTTTCTGAGTTTGAAAATAAGCACTTCCACTCGCCGTTGTTCGCACCTTTTAGCAAATTTAAAAGACTATCTCCTAGAAAGATGCAGCTTCAGAAAGAAATAAACTCAAGTTATAACTATTTTATAAGTTAGCAATATGTACTCTTTACCGTATCGTAGCTCTTGGTTTAAAACCAGCCACGGTAACACCACTGCAAATCATGTGATCGACGTCCACCAAAACCTGATCGTGCGATTTAGGTTTTGAGGTATCATACACTGTGTGGGGATCCTCATGAGTTTGTCTTACTCCACCTTTAACAACGTTTCGTCGTTCTTCCAGTATCAGTAGCTGCCGCTGAAGACTTTCGGCAGTATCATGTTTCTTCTTGCCTCTTTGAGTACCACATGATTGTTTTTCTGATTTTGAACCTTTTGCAGGATTTTTACCGCTGTCTTGGACTTTCTTATCCATACTTGTAATCTCATCATTTGTTTCTTTGTTAAGGTACATATCTGCATTTGTACCAACATTATGATTCCCTAAATTATTAGAAGAATAAAGAGTTCCTGAGTTATCCCTATTGCCACTGTATGTCGGGAATGGTTTTTGATGTACCGGTAGGAATGATTTGTAAGTATTGCATCTTCCGTTGGAGGTATCGGTAGTATTTTGTTCTAATGAGGCGTCATGGCTTTTTACAATCTCGCCTTCACTGTTTTCTGCAGTGAACGATATAATCTCAGTTGTCTTCATGGCAAAGTGAGGGTTGACAACCTCACAAGCATACGTAACACATTGATCTTCATTAGTTTCACTTGGACTGCAGAATGATGATGACGTGTCGGAACTTGGATCATGACTATTTACCAATCTTGTTTTGGGGACCGCGCAGCTTTTTAAAAATGTTTTTGAATTGTTTGAGAAATGCATGTTTGATGCTTCATGAGACCAGTTATCATTGTTTAAGTTATTTTCAAAGGTGTTAGTATTTTGCAACCAAGAATTTTGATTTTGAAAATGATTGAAATGACTTGAAGAGGAAACATCAAAATGATCAAAGGCAGGATTTTGTGAACAGGCTTGAAGATCATTTGCACCCGACTGAAAGTTGTTGCAATTTCTATATGGCATGAGGAAATCCATACATTGCTCTTGATGTTCCAAGCTACATGTGGCGTCCGAAAAGTTCCTAGTACCAAAATCACATTGTTCTTGTTCTCTGCCCACTGTTTTCTTCATTAAAATAGACGACACACCGTTTCCCTCTTCGTCGAGAATATTACCTTCATAGTCAAAAGATTTGGTCCAGTCGTTGTCACTGTAGCTCTGATTAGATCGGGAAGTGATGTATGGTTCTTCCAAACGTAAAAGTCCAACATGCTCTTCTACATTGGCACAGATGGGTGCAGTGGCAGTGTTCGTCCAGTTTAAAGAATGTCTGGCAGTTTCAAGTTGATGGCTAGCATAGTGAATTGAAGGCTCATTGCTAATGTCCAGACCCATGTACGAAGTAGAGCAATTGTCTAATGGGTGAAGTGGATTTCCCTCTGCAGGTTGATAAGAGTTAGACTGGATTGAGTTTTCAAGACTTCCTTCGTAGCCGTTGGCTAGGAAAGAGGTGGTGGCCACTGCCTCGGCTGCCACCCCTTGTGCACCTCCCATACCAAAATTTGTGTCTTGAGAGTCATCCAGTAAAACGCAAGAGGTAGAGATAATGGCGGATATGCTCATGTTGGGGGTAAGGAAGGATTGCGATTCAAATCCCTGAGCAGAGAGAGATTCTTGATCTTGCATTGTGGCACCTGAATTGAAAAATGAATAAAAAATAACGATAAAATAATCAGCTTTGATTAAAGAAGAAGCAAACAAACAATCAAAAACACACAGATAGCCTAGATGATACATAATAGAAAGATAGACACATAGGTACATGGAGATAAGAAGATATTCAGGATTACTTATTAACATAGTTAAAAATAAAGAGAGAGTAAGAGAAAGAGAGAGAGAGAGAGAGAGAGAGAGAGAGAGAGAGAGAGAGAGAGAGAGAGAGAGAGAGAGAGAGAGAGAGAGAGAGAGAGAGAGAGAGAGATTGGCACGTTGATAAAAATATACTGGATATTATTATAATTTGGATGAGGAGTAGGAGGAATAGAAGAAGAAGAAGAAGAAGAAGAAGAAGAAGAAGAAGAAGAAGAAGAAGAAGAAGAAGAAGAAGAAGAAGAAGAAGAAGAAGAAGAAGAAGATACAGTTAGATAAGAGAGAATAGAAAAGGAGAGGAATAGTTTGAGAGGGCAATCCAGAATGAAGGAGGAGAGGGATGGAAGTGGTAGAGAGGGAGAAAGATACGGCAAAAAGGAGATAGACATATCGACAGCTAGCTAGCAAGGCAGATAGAGAGAAATAGAAAGAGATGGGTGGACTGATAAAAAAAGGAGATAATAATTCCAGAGAGACAGATTTTTAGAAAAGAGGGGAATCAGAGAAGGCTAGTAAGTTACGATATACAGTCTGCCAAATAGATATAATGTCTAATCGCAAGGCGGAAGTTCAAACCGACGGACTCAGGATATTAAAGATGGCCGCTCCCATTTCAGAACAAAGCGGAAAAATATCAGACGCTAACATGGTATAGTAACCTAGATGACTCTTTAATTTTGTTTTGAGATAATATATAGTCAATTGTTTAATTCGTTTTTTCTTGATTTTTTATAGATCTAGGTTAAGATCAGATTAGACATGGTAAGCTACTGAGCTCGATGTGATTTGTAAATTGACCAGTCTAGATCTAGATCTAGAAAATCTAGACTAGACCGTCTAGATCTAGATCTAGACTTAAATCTAGATCTCTAGAGCGTGAATCACTGATTAGTTGAGGGACCTCTCCTCCCTTTTCTATGTAGACATAATCTCATGCTCATACTCTTCTGATTGAAACAAACTATAGCATAAATAATCTGTGAATTTAAGATTTTATAACATTGTTTACAATAAAGCTTCAATATTGCAGAAATGGCAATCATTCCCTTTGATGATGAATATTGAAAAAGTGGAAAAAAAAAAGTTAAGTAATTTGCCTTGCCCCGGGCCGTAAAATCATGAAACCCACAGGCAATTTTTGGCATAGTTAGCAGGCTTAGACACAGGAACTACAGGCAACATAGTTATGTTTTGATTTCATATTTTTAGTAAAAATGCAGGATAAAGGTTAAGCTTATTTGAGTATAATTTTAGTTTTTAACATGCTTTTAAAAGCTAAGAGAACAGACTCATTAAAGGACAAGATCTAGATATCGATCTAATTGGACCTTTTTTCCCCTTAAAATTGTTTGGATTAAAGAGATCTTTGTTAGCTGTGATAAAGTGACATTGACAGGTTGTAACTTAAAGTTAACCATTACCACTGCACTTGGTAATCACTCCAATGGCATTTTTATAACAATAACTAAATATCACAATGTACAAAATAATGTTTCTTCGTACAATAAAAATGAAATGTAACTTATTGCTATATCTGTTAAAATTAAAATGAGACTTAATTAATTAATATGTTTATCTCACAAAAAAAAGAAGCATCTAGAGTCTAAATAAAAAAAACCCCAAAAAGTTTCCACAAAATCAACCAGTCACTGAGAGAGAAGTTTACTAAATGTTCTTTAAATTTATTTATTTTTGTGAGATGGAGAATAAAAAACTGTAATTATTTAATAAAATGTGGATTCTTTCTGAAAGTGAAATAAGCACATGTAAGGTAATGAAAAAAATTCAAATGAGGTTTTTTTTTGCTCTTTAAACAAGTCTACCAATAAAAATGATCAAATCAGGGTAAGCAAACAGCAAACATCTTTGCATTTTATCAAGGCTAAAAAATTTGGTACAGCGACTTGTCATTGCATAACATTTTCATAACAACTTGGCATGAAATCTGAAACAAGCAAAAAATCACATACATTATTATTATAAAGAGCCATAATAGTCATATGATCAGAATGCAATATAACCAAAATAGAAGACATTAAATGAAAATAAGAGGAAGGAAAAAGGTGTTTTGCGCAAAGCTTGTTTTTTTTTATTCTGAGGGTCATGGCAAAAAAAAAAAAGATCTGTGCAATTGTGGTGATTCAGTGTACCTTTTCAAATTTTTTTACATGTATTTTTCTGCAATGAAGACTTCGATATACATTCCCTGGATCTATCTCATCCTACTGTGATAATTTGCATTACTAGATGTGGAAATTTTTTGTGTAACCGTTTTCTTTTTTTATTCTTTATCGGCAAAATGTGAATTTGCATCCTCACCCCTGCACACACAAAAAGTAGAGACAGTATGCATGCAAATTTTCCATTTTTTTTTTTAAATAATTTTATTGATGATTTAAAGGTTTTTCAATTTTCTTATTTGCACCATTTTTAAAATTCAAAACATGAGAGGAAACGGACTGCAATTAGCAAAACAGAATTTTGGGAAGATGCAAAACTTTGAGAGAGGCTGAAGAAGAATAAAAGGATTTAGATTGAATAATTAAGTAAGAGTATTTTGAAGTTGGGTAATGTCATCCAAAGCATATCTACCTTATATTATTTGACTTGAATTTTTAGTTTGTAGTTTGTTGTAATATTGTATTTTTGCATCATTTATACAAAATTAAGCTAACAATCACTGGTTTGCTTTCACTTTTATAATTTTCATTCAAATTGGTTGCATTTTCTACATACTCCAAAATTACATCTGGAGTCATTTGGTTACAAATACCACTGAAATAGGTATGAGGGAAAAAAAAAACTGTTTAAATTGTTAATAAAAACTGAACCGTGACTCACAAGAAATGGTAAGGTAACCAACAAAATAATCATGTGGTACCCAATTTTGTTTTGTCTCCTTCTCTAAGGCCTATAACAATTGATATTAAACATTAGTTTATGTGTATAAAATTGTGCAGTTTTGTCATGTTTACATTAAAAAATTGGAACATCACTAAATAACTTTAATAAAGATCAACATATATTTTTCTATCTATCAGTGCCAGACAAGAGAGCATTGTCCTCAAAATGAAAGAGAATTCATAGAAAAAGAAAATATGCATATCATAAGTAACAAGCTATACCATAATTTAGTTTACAGTGTTTTTTTGTTTTTTTTTAAGTATGCTATATAATATATTACATCTGTGTGTACATGTCTCTTATGTCTAATTATTACATGTATGTGTAATATGCTTTTATTTATTTACAGGAGGAACCGTCTGTTGCCAGTAGTGATGAACCTTCCGTGCTCAGCAGTGATGTAGCCTTGGAGCCTGATAATGAAAGACGCTCAGGAGATATCCAGGAAGCAACACCAGTGAATAAACCTGAGAACAAAAACCAAGAACCAGCAGCACCATCTGCTTTCCATGTAGTTAGTTACCCAGATGGGCACAAGGAACTTACTACTGACATTCTAGAAGCATGTGATCCTGTAACCCAACCAGAGCTATCTACTAATGCTGGCAGCAGCATTGAGGTAGAACCACCTGAGCCAGGAGAACAAGGTGATGTGCCACATGAACCTCCTCCAGTCAAACATTTTTCGGCCACAGTGGTTCAGCAGGAAAACAATGAAAATGATGATGATACCTCAAACAAAGATCTAGCAGCAGCTTGCATGACACCTTCAGAGGGAAACCAGATTTTAGCACAAAGTGAAAACAAAGCTGTGGAAATGGAAGGTGTTAACCTTGAAGATATTGATGATGCCGTAGAGAGAGCTCTTTTGGATGAAGTTGGTGAAGACAGCTATGGCAAGTCTGCAGGTGATAACAGCAATGAGCTAGAAGGGCTGCAAACCAAGGCAGCAGACTTAAACGGTGGCTCTGATCCTGGGCAAGGTGATGGACCAGCAGATCCGCATGGGACCCCGCAGACTCATAGAATGGAAAAAGTTTTAAATATAGACGAGGAGACTAGAATGGGTCTGGATGCAACGCCAGTAAATGACCAGTCTTTACTGAAAGAGTCTTTTACATATCCCTCCCTGCCTCCAAAAAAGCTGTTTCAGATTGATGATACAAAAGATTCAGAAGCATCAGATACTGAGACAAAGATGTCAATGACCATGACTGACACAGAGGACTTGCGTCTAAGGAATACCATAAGCATAGATGATGGTACAAATGTGTCGGCGACGTCAGATTCCAACACAGAAGCACCAACACCTACATCTACTAGGAAACCTTTTCGGGCAACCAGAGAGGGAATTGGAGTCAGTCAGGATGGGCTCTCAGAGGGTGGGGAGTGAGTATAATTTTCTTGTTTTTTTTTTTTTTTTTAGTTTTCTCCTGGTTTAAGAGTAATTTCCGAAATGTTGTTAAAAACCCTTTGTACTGGAACTATCCATTTCTTCAGCTAGGCTTGATATTATACTGCTCAGCTCTTATTGTGAGAAAAATATGAAACTTCTTGGAAGCTTGAGTTTAAGTGAGCCTTAAAACAAAACACCTTTAATGTATTGTATTAGGAAAGTCCAAAAACTATTGTGTACCCATTGTTGGATCAAGATACAATATGAGTTTTGCTTCTTGCTTCATGTTTAGGCTCTCTGTATTTGCTTTAATAAAGTTTGATGGCAATTATCTTTTTATCATGTTGAATGTTTATCCTTCTTTCCTGAAGACGTGTGTTTACAGCTGAAAATTTGTTTGAGTACCAATGGCCTATTGATGGTGGAGAATGGCATTTGCTTCAGGAACAAGTCAGCGAATACCTTAGCATCAAGTCTTTTAAGAGGAAATATCCTGGTGAGTAGCTAGACCAATTTATATTGAGACTTAAAAGAAAAGATAAAAGTCGCTGGAAGATATTTTAACTGTTGTGGAAAATCCAATGTTTTTTTTTCTTTCACAAGTGAAACAGCTGCATGATAAATAAATTATATGCATATAAAAAACAAAACACATAGAAAAAAAACATACCTTTGCCAATGAATTTGGCTTTATGGTTAGAAAGAAAAGTTTTATCCTTATAAAAATTGATTGTTCAATAGTAAATCATTAGTGTTGTATCAAACCTGATAAAAAAAATTCTTGACCTGATTCTGCTGTGCAGTTAAAAAATTATGACTTTGGCTTCTTTTGGAAAGTTCCTTTTTGCTGAGTCATATTTCTATCAGGGCTAATTTCTTTTTCAAAGGATTAGAGAAATTATTCGATGTGAGTCATTCTCTATACTACTTGAAATTTTCATTTCAAACTTATTCTTTCAAAACCAAACAACCATCTTCAAATTTGTAAAGGTAGTTGCTTGTTCGCTGTTGAACATTTTAAGTTGTTTAAATTTATTTTTTGGAGACATGCCCTAAATTTTTAGATTAAGAGCGGTGATTTAAAGGAAAAAGATTAAAATATTTTTTTATAGAAACTAGATCTTATTTCAACTCTGCCACAGTGATAGATTTTTGCTGGAAAAGACAATTAAAAAACTACAGTCTTTGTTCTTGTAATAGCCATTAGAGATACATTTTCAATGTTTACAAAAGTCCTGTCATTGTCATCATAATATTTTGCAAAAATAATTCATTGATATCTTATATTCTCCATGGTAAGTTAATGTTCCCTTTTTAACATGTATCATGTTTCCCCAAAAAATTAAAGTAGGCTAAACTGATAAGCTGCTATAACCAAGCAAACTTTAAAAAAAATTTTCAAATGATTATACAATACTCACACTTAAGAAATAATCTATAATAAGTATTGCCATTGGATGTTAATGTTTAAATAAATCTTCATTTTTAAAATAGTCATAGAGACATGTATTGAATTAAAAAAAAAATACTGTTTTTCAGAGGGTTGTTAGATTTAAACAATGTATAAAAAAGCCTCATCAACTTTTTATTCTTCAAACAGGTTCAAAATATCCCTAAGCCTAATTGATTTTTATTCAGTCCTTGAGATTTCTTTTGTCAGCAAATATCTCACTGGATGTTTTAGCCTCTACGTACATGAAATTGTAGGTGTACTTGGAAACTGATATAATTATATATTTAAGTGGTTAAATAATAGTTTTTGCTGCTTCAATATTTTAAAACTCTGCCTATTTTTGATCAACAAGAATTGCAAACATCTTTTTTAACCTACAAGCGAAAACAAAAAAACCCAAGCAAAAATCATGTCATTTTTTAGCTGAAGTCACTTATTACAAGGTCTTATTAAAGGCCAACATAATATCAGTCTCCATAACAGAATACAAATCCAGAATCTCTGCATTGCACTTTTAGTCTATAAAAATACAAAGAGCATTGTTTGCTGCTTGGTTTAAATGAAACTAAAACCAATGGTTTTTTTTTTAAAACTTATTTCAGACCTTGATCGCCGTGTGTGTGACAAAGAGGAGAAAGATTTTCTGCGAGATAAGGGGGTTGTGACAGAAACTCAGTCTGATTTAGGTAAGTAAGAGTTTAAAAAAAGTTTTTTTCTTTCTATTTTTTATGTTCATTTGATACTTTTATATAGGAAGAATATAAAAAATAAGAATATGTATATCACTGATAGCTTCATAAAGTATTTCTGAAAATTCTTGTAGAATTATATTTTTATAATTTTTTTTTTAATTTTTGATTGAATGGCAGTACACAGTTTGCTTGGCTTAAAGTCTCAAATTCTGTCTTTGTTTTAATTTAATCTTGACATATAAAGGGTCGAATTTTTTTCCCCTTTTTTTACAGTTACTGTGTCTTTTTCTGAGAGTGCTATGTTAATGCTGTGAATACATAATTTAATCCTTTGTTAGAAACGTTTACCTTTTTCTCTGAAAATTATCATCATAAATATATAATCTCGTAACAGAGATATCCCTTGATATCACAAGTAATGAAAAAATAGTGGAAGCAACACATGAAAGAGTTTGAAAACAGAAGCTTTCCCCTTTTTTTTTTTTTTAATGATATGCTTTTGCATGATGATCAATTTTGTGATCTTAACCATAGGTGTAGTTGGCTATACTTGGTAGGACAGGCTAATGAGGTGAAAAAGAGTTAGAAATTTAACTTATAATATTATAAGAAGTTAAAGAGCTACTGCAACAGTTCATTACATTTTTTTCAATTTGCAAATAATGATTCTGATAAAGAATGGTCAATCTCAATAAAATAGAAAACAACAGTTTATTTCTTTTTTTAATTTCAGGTTATAACTTATTTTATTGCACAAAGTACTTTAGGGGAGGAGAGTAGATTATAGGGTTGATCTAATGAGGCAGAAGCCTTGTTTGATTATTAAACTGAAAATTGAGCAATTTAATTGTTTTGATAAGTTTTTTTTTCCTGATGCCTAAGTCAAGCATATTTTTTATGTCACACCTTTTCTCTCTTCTGCATAGTCTCTGATACTCATTTGTGGATGTTGCATGTATCCTGATTTGAAACTTAAAAAAATAATTTTGCACTTAAATATTTAATCATGAGCTGCGAAAGAAAGCAATGAAAAAACAATAGCTATGAATAAGTAAGCATATGTCAAACCGTTCCCCTACTTGGTATTTTATCAGCAAGTATATCTGATTGTATTAATCAGCCATTTTTTTTGTTCCACTTTCCTTTGGGTACATGATTTTTTTTTTTTTACAACATAGTATCTCATTCATGTTCCAAGTGAATTATAAGAAGCAGGTGATGAAAGAAATGCGTGAGCTAGCTGTTTGCTTCATTTTAATATACATGAACTTACAATCAAATCAATGTCTTTGAGTGATTGGAATTTTTGAACTTGTCCTAAAGAGGAATGTTAATTTCCTATTTTTAAAACAAAAAGAAAAATTATTTACTTTTTCAATACTGTTTTGTATGTTTCATAATTGCTGATTGCAAAACACTAAATTTACCTCATCATTTGTTAAAATGTTCAGTGCATGTGAAGATTTTAATATATGCATGTGAAGAAACTAAATAGCTCAGGTGCTTTCAAAATTTTTTTCAAAGCGGATTCAGGCTTTATTTTGCTGTATATGTAGTTTCCACATGTCATAATCAGACTTAAGATTGTAGATACTTGAAACTGGACATAAAAAATTATAAACATTTTTTAATTATTTCCTCAAAACGTGGAAATCCTTTTTACAAGGAATTATGATTCTTCAATAATATACTTTCCAACTTTCTCATTAGACTTAATTGGACAGAGTGTAACTTTTTATATATCATGACTAAAGACTTTGTCTACGGAAAAATGGTCATTATACTTAGTTACAATGATAAATATTAAAGATCCCCACTGATTTTTTCCTACACACCATAAAAACGTCAATGATTTTTGTTTCGAAAGTTTTTTATTTAAGGACAGAAATAAAAATTATTCCTCTACATTGACACTGAAATATTTACGGTATTGTCGCATTTTGATTGATCTAATTCTGTCGTAACTGTTAGCATGAACCTGATATTATTTACGGAAAATAATAACGTTATTGAGTCATTATTCTGGTGTTCTAGAAGCTTACAAGATCTTAAGCGGATTCACTAAAAATGCGATCGAATAAATAGTTATTTTAAAGAAATATTAATATCCAGCAGAAGCTCATTTACGAAAATCTTATAAAACAACTTAAATTTTTGCATCACATTATTTTTTTTTTATATACTTTTTTAACTTTTTAAAAAGGAGAATTGGATTGTGGATTGTATCTTTTCTTGATTCTTCAGAGCCACGGATATCGTGTATATGGAGTTAAAAAGAGGTTTCATACCCAGCATATACCACCTTTCCATCTTTTGTCCTAACTGTCTATCTTGAATTTAGATTTGAGATTGCGTCTGCAGTTCTTTCTTGTTTTCTATTTCACTATCGATCGCTGATCTTTAGGTCCATAGATCTCGCTTCGGCTGGTCTAACCTTTAACTGTGGATGCCCGCCCTGGTCTTTATCCATCATATTTTCCGCCATACATTGAGTGTCGTGGATCCAAAAAGAACCTAATCTGTAAGCCTGTCGAGTGTTAAATTGGCTTTCCTGAATAAAACAATTGTAAAATCTTTTAAGGATAGCGAGAAAGTTACGCGACTTTTACTGCTCACTAATGATCCAGGTGTGAGAAAGAGCAATAATAAACAATGCCTTGTGGTTTTTGCTCTGTCTAAACTATCTGCTTTTCCGCCCTTCACTTTTTTTGTCTGCCTTGAGTTAATTCTACATTTTGTCTCCTGTTCACAAAATTGATCCGCATTTAAAAATAAAGTACTCAAGTGAAATTTGCATAGCACAGTTTGGGGATGCCAAAAGTTGAGTACCATAATCATAAATCAGCGGCATTTTGCGGCCTTACACTTTATACATGAAATAAAGTTGAGCATGTCAGATAAAAGGGAATTTTTTTTACTTAAACGTATTAAGCAGCAGCGTTTCATATATTAGAGATGATATGATAAAAATTTAAGTATGCTGATGATCGTAGAATGACAACACCTGCTCTTAGATATACAGGATTCCTATAGCTGTATGTGATTGACGTACGAGAAAGGTCCCAAAACACTCTCTAGTGGACGGGCAATTACAATCAAACATGCAAAAATGACAACGAACTAGTTATTTTCATAACATGGAAAACTAAAACTATCTCGTCATTGCAGCATTAGGATCAGCCGAGAAAAGAAATGGATCGATTTTTATCAACATATTAAAGCAAACCTTGATGCAGACAATCCAGACCATACCACCGAGCATTCAATGTCTGGCGGACGCTAGCTTGTCTCAACTGCCCCGATGACGTCCGAAACAACCCGCGACGACACGTTATCGTATCATTTTATCTTCGTTGCTTCTGAGCTTGGGATAGTTCTTGCAATAAATAAAAAAGGAATTTTTATACCTGAAAGAACAAATTTATAAGTATGTATTTACGATCACGTAACATTCATTCCTATTTTCTGGGGAGAACAATGACCATACACCGCATCTTGTTATTTATATGAGTGGAACGCTTTATCGGGGCTGGGCCATAGGACCCACACGGTGTCACAGGCTGTCTACCAGACTCCGCTCACCCTAGTTCCATAGAGGTCTCTCATCAGTGTCCAGCTGAGCCAAGCTAGCCGCACAGTTTCGAATTCCAGAGCTGGTATCTTATTCTCCCTCTGGCTCTCGAGACAAACTGGGCGCAGCAGGTAGTAAAACACGAGTTCAACGGATCGTCTACAGTTTCGCGACTATGAAGATGACAACACTACGCTTCCATTATATTGATTCTGGTTGCTATATGTACAATCCGGTCTTAATTTTATCTTTCTTTGTACATTTGGTTCCCGAAATTTATCAACACCATGCGCAATTAAGTTAACAAAGGCCAACTACACCGACACATCAACTTTACGATATTACTGCCAGTCTAAGGTAAAGCAGACGCTAAACACTACAAATTAAACTGGGTTGCTCATAATCTTATAATTGTAAAAGTATATTACAAGATTAACTAAGAAAATACTTCGTTATGAAAGGTATTTTAAGGTGAAGTGCTTCGTCCTTCTAGGTAACTATTCAACCCCTGACTGACACAGCCACTGTTTCAAAATTGAGTTTTAACCTGTAGGTTGCAACCCTAGTATTCTGCTAAAGAGTTCATAAAAAAAAAAAGACGATTTTAATTTACAAAGATGTGATTCTTGGGACTGAATGGCCTGTTGATAAGATCGCCTCGGTTTCCGCGCGTGCTTGAGGTTCTTCGAGTCCTTTATATTGTTCTCATCAGGAAATATTGGGCAGTGGTGTCATCGATGGGATGCACTTAAAATAATGTCTCTGTTTTTAGCTTTGTCTCACACCCACCAGCAATCAGGGCTTAGCATCGTGGTAAAGTTTTGGGCATAATTATGTGTTTGAGCAACTGATGTTAAGTATTGATTAAATTTAAGTATTATACGAACAGTCGAGAAATTTGCGCTTGTGCAATTGAGATTGACATATGAATCAATTTTTCGCACTGTCCGTTTGAACAATCAAATTTGACACATGAATGAAGTTTGCATACTGCCCTTTGAATAATCGAGGTTGACTCGTTGGTAATTTTACCGCAGTATCCTTTTGAGCTTTATACACTTATTTGTTGGAGTTGTACTTTGAAGGTACCAGTAGCCATTGAGATAAATAAAGCACTCCCCCCCCCCCCCTCTCTCTCTCTCTCTCTCTCTCTCTCTCTCTCTCTCTCTCTCTCTCTGTCTTCATGGAGTTTACATCATAGATACAAACTGCAACATCTTTTGAGTTTTTCCTTATATTTTCATGTATTTCTTTAAAACATTTAGAAGAGTTTATGCACGTGATCGGTACTTTGTATGTATATGGCAGGTCCTTAGCACAAAAACACAGCGATCAACACATGTGTTAAGTTCTAGTTTTTTTTGGGGTCTTTTTTTTTTTTTTTTTTACAACGGCCTTGATATAAGCCCTTGTCTAAACTGTTTTGAGCCGCTAGGATGTGTGTGTGTGTGTGGGTATGTATGTCTATGTGTATGTATGTGTGTGTGTGTATATATGTTTTAAGTTATTAGTTAATCTGATAAAATCCTAGATTTTTTCGTGGACTGTCTATAACAAGCAATTGATATGGTGCGGCATAAAAATAAAGTGTCCTTGAATTGTATTTTGGTAATGCGGTATCTGGGTTTTGCATGAACTCCGCATAGATGTAACAAGGGAAATCTCTTTTTGTTCTTCCTCTCGTCGTCGTTGTCCTCCTCCTCCTTTTCCTCCTCCTCCTCCTCCTCCTTCTTCTTCTTCTTCTTCTTCTTCTTCTTCTTCTTCTTCTTCTTCTTCTTCTTCTTCTTCTTCTTCTTCTTCTTCTTCTTCTTCTTCTTCCTCCTCTTCTTCCAGTGACATGAACGTTAAAAAGAGGATGAAGACCTAACCTCTAGCACAAACTTTGAAGATTGTAGAAATAATTAACCCGTATCTGTTATCTGTACCCCTCGCCGCGCCCATCCATCGCCCACATCGCACCTTCCCACCGTCCTCACAGCCAGACGTTAATGACTGCCACTCGCCTCCTAGAGACTAGCCAAGACACTAGCTGGCAGGAGGCCCAAACCTTAGTCGTGAAAGTCCTGATTCGCGGATAACCCATCTTGAGACGTCTTGTCGTGAAAGTGGGGAATGTATGATTGAAAATAACCTGTTTATTCAGCTTCTTTAATATACACCAAAAGTGCGCCTTTTTCTTTCTTTGGTTGTTTGAAGTTTGTTGTTACAGGACCTGGTCATCACAAACCTGTTTTCTTAGTGAGATTGTTCATTTGACGAATTTGTGTGTGTGTGTGGGGGGGTATGAAGAGGGGGAGGAGAGAGAAGAGAGAGAGAGAGAGAGAGAGAGAGAGAGAGAGAGAGAGAGAGAGAGAGAGAGAGAGAGAGAGGGAGAGAGAGAGAGAGAGAGAGAGAGAGAGAGAGAGAGAGAGAGAGAGAGAGAGAGAGAGAGAGAGAGAGAGAGTGTGGGTACGTGTGAGTAGAACGAAACACACACACCTGTTACAAAATGATGAAGGAATGTACGAATTTCTGTATTCTTTGAGGAAATGATATTCTGTCTTTTTTTTAAATTTTTTATTCTTTTTTTTTTTTGCTTTAAGAAGCTTTCTTTGAAGATCGTTAATTTCATGTAGTTAATAAAATTTCTCAGAATCCTCATTATTTCATCACTAGTTTGGAATGCCCTCATGTCATGTTGATGTAGAAATACAATTCTTTTTGTTCAGGTCTGACAGCACTGCGGAGTGAAGAAGTGTACGATCTCATGATGAAAGATTACAACGAAAAGTATCAAGTAGGCTAATTTTGCTTTCCTTGTGATTTTCCTTATAAAAGAATGCTTATAAAATTTTCAACGTCCTTGAGGCTTTATTTTTGCAGTTCTTAAAATGTTCTTTAAAGATCTTGAGGGCTGTTTGAACAAATACATTCAAGTTGGATAACTCAGAGGGTTGATTCCAATATAAATTAGTGAATTTCTATGAGGCAAGTTGCAAGGATCTATTATGCCTTATTATTACCTCCTCTCCTCCAACTGTGCTTATTTTCTGTGGTTAATATGTAGGTCTTTGCATCTGTAAGCCTCAATACCTCATGGTGTAAGAATGCTCACAGCATGAAATGTAGAAGGATGACATGATCTGAACCGCAACTTTTGCTAAAAAACATCATATCATGGGGTTCAAACAGGGATAGTTGTCTTTGTTCTATCAGCTGGTGCTCCAAGTTTTCATCTGGAAAGGGATTTGAACACTTTTTTTTTCATGTCAAACATCTTATATCTTTTTAGCTGAATATGGAAATCCAAACGGACTATAAGATGTTCAGTTTTTCTCACTTATTTTTTTTATAAGATATAACAAAATTACATCAATGGACCTTATGATATTTACAACCTGTTTGTCTAAGAATTTACTTTTACCATTTTTGGACACTGCATCTTTTAAAATGATTTTGAAAGACCAGGAATGAAGATTTTAACATTTCTTTCAGGACTACATTACATTCCTTCAAGAAAAACAGAAAAAGGTTATAAGAGAGAAACATAAAGAATACAGTGAAGTAAGTCTGATGTATGTATTTCTGTAAGGTAATAATAAGAGTAAACAAACATTGACACTAACACAGTATTCAGATATCAAATGTGTGGTTAGTTTCATGAAAGAAACCCTCACCCTTAAAGAAAGTTGAAAAAAGCAATTTGAAGTTATAATGAATGTTTAATAGTTATCAAAGATATAACTATGAGATAGCTGTTGTTGATGTGTTTTTTTTTTTAAATTATAAAACTTATTTATGATAAAATTAATATGAAAATAGAAAATCACAATATTTTATTTTTTAAAATCTTTCCCGTTTAACTGTTTAATCTACAGCAAGCAAAAATTGATAAATCCAAGATGGAATCTTACTCTAAGAAGGCAGCCAGATCAGCAGCAGAGTTCAATGCTAATATGATGCGTGAGAAGAAAGATGAAAGACGTGCCTATTTCGATTTGCAGACCTATGTGAGGTTTTTACTCTCTTATCACTAGTCTGCATTTAAATATTTATTGTACTCCATCTTAATTGTCATTATGTTCTATTTAAAAGATGGACTTATCTTTTCTAAATGTCAGAAAAAAATATTTTGGTTATTTTGAACATTTTGATATTATATTGATTTTTGTTCTACCTTTGAATGTCTATTATGCGTTCGTACAAATTAACATTTTTTTGCCCATTGAGCTGAAATTGTACCAGAGTCCTTTCTTGTCTTTTCAGACTGTTCATTTTCCGAAGAACAAGTTTGCAACACTACCTCCGAAACGAACTAAAATTGGAGCATATCCCGTTGCTGTATTGACTGGGCAGTATCAAGACCATTATAGGAGGTATGTGCTCTTCATTGAAATAGATCAGACGAAACGAATTATAAAATGTTTTGTTTATGAAACTTTTAATTGATCATGCATACTGCAAATACTATGTAAACATTACCTATGCAAAAATTGATGCAAACTTAATGTCTTGCCACTTGATATTTGTAGATACAATCCAGATGAATTGAAGTATCTCCCTGTGAAAACTGTCTTGCATGATCCAAGAAAACCTGTGAAGTATGTGAGGCCAATGCCAGAAAGTGTCAGGCTAGCCATCATTGAAAAACAGGTTTGTGAAATGAGTTGGCTAAATTGTTAGAATGAACTGTTGAAATAATTTTAATAAATAATAGCAGCTTAGACTGTCTTTAACTTTTCATGAGTAATGAATGTTTTTTTTTTAAGTTGAGACCAAATTATATTCAAAACATATTCATGTACAACTTTTATCCATATTTTGAAACAAAAGCTCAGAATTGAGATGAGGCCTATAGGTCTTAGTTAAAGTGAAGACTAAACCATTTCTTTAAAAAAACACACTTCATGAGACTTCCACAGTTACTAGCATATGGCAGGGCAGAGTTGCTCTGAAGCTTGAGTAAACTGCTGTAATCTCTACCCCCTCTTTGACAATCATAGAATTTTACCTTTTTAAATACAATATTTTTGCTTGTACTTAGATTATAGTTTTGCATACTGTTTTGTGATATCTTACAAATAAGAACCAAAGGCTAGAGAGAAAGTACCTTTTTTTAACTTTGACCACCATTAAACTGTTCATAAGACATGGTCATGAATGAAATGTTTTTAACCTGAAATAGTTGTAATAATTTTTTACTTCAAATAGTATCATATATAAGAAACAAAGGCTAGAAAGAAATTATTATTTTTTTTTTACGCTAACCACCATGAAACTGTTAGTAAGACATGGTCATGGGTGAAATATGTTTAACCTAAGATGATTGTAATAATTTGTTACTATCTGATCAAGAATTAAGATCATAAATTTTGTAAAGACAAGGACTCTTCTCATTTGTTAAATAGAAACCCCAACCACCACCAGAGGAAGAAATGGAAGTTCAGGAAGAACTTACTGAAGACAGCTCTGAAAATAAAGAGAACAACGTTGTTCCAGAGAGCACTGTTATACCTGCAGATGAGGCTGCCATTCCTGCCATTGAGGTGGGTTTTTTTGCCTTGAAACATTGTTTCTAAGTCACATTTGTCAGAAAATGCATTATTTGAGACAATGTGTTGGTCTTTTTTGTGAAGATATTCTGGGATTAAACTTGTGGCTTCAAAGAGTCTGTTTTGTGATGGAAAAAAAGAAAAGGGGAACATTTGAACATTAACAATTGATGACATTTTTAAAACAGATGATGATTAAATAGAAACAGTAAACTTCTTAAGAAATTTATTGATTTGCAAAATAATTAAGTAATTAATGGCTGTATAGTTGAAAAAAATGCTATGATGATTTTCAAGTCTCACAAGGAAAACGCATCGGCAGTTGCAGCACAGAGCATTATGAATGAGTATAATTTTGGAAAGTTAACTTTCTCACAGAATAGAGCTATGGTCAGAGCCCTTTTTGGCTCTTTATGAAGTTATATAATAATTGCTCTGTATGCCATCAACTTGCAAAGTGCTAGGTCTAAATTAAAAAAATTCTTTGAGAGGTATTGTCAGTCACAATCATGCAATCTATCTTTTGGTAAGATGATCTTTTGAGACATATAGTATATTAGGAAGTAGAAAATGGAAGTTTATGTGTTATCTTTTATGAAGTATTTAGCCAAACATTTATGAAATAATAATCATGACCCCCAACAGTCATTCAAAACACTGCGTCTGAAATTAAAAATGTCTACAAAAAACTTTTCTTCAATACCGTATTAAAAACTTAAACCTGATTGCTATATTGCATTGCATTCTTCTATTTTCATATTTTTACCAGACTGCTCAGCCGGTCACCCCTCAAGTAAAAGTAGAAAAAAAATCAAGTATCAAATCCAGTAGTAAGAAACGTCCCAAGATTGAGTTGTCCCCAGAGAGACCAAAGAAGACATTTAAGAAAGCTAGGGAGTCTTTAATTACATCTGAAGCTGAGGTTGCATCAGAGGAAAGTGTGGCAGCTGATGGCACAGAAATGAATAAATTGGATGGAAAGAGTCTGATTCCCAAGGTATATTAGGAGTTCATTGTTTGGAATAAATAGGCATACAAGCCCTTCATTTAAGGCCTCTTTTTTGTAAGGAGAAGCAAGTCGCATTAGAAGGGGATAATTATTCAGATGTTGCTCATCATAGAATAATTGTTAGTGTCATTCAAGTCACAAAAGAAAGTTGATCTCTTTTGAAAGCACCTTGTTTCAGGAGATTTACCTTTTAATTTTTTAATTTTTGATTATGGAGTCTATTTGATAAATTTTTTTATTATCAGACATTGAAGATTGTGATTATATGAGTACCTGGGTGATTTAGACAACAGATATGACAAAATAATTAACTTCCCATTAAAATCAAAGTACTAAATGATGAGTGCATGGACACTGATGTATCTTTGCATTCTGTTTTTCTATTTTTTTTTTTAATGTAACTATTTTTTATTTCAAACATTACATTTTTATTGCTTCTCAGATCCATGGGCTTGAGAAATGCCGCATATGTAAACAGAGGTCAACGAAAGAGGAACGAAAGAATGAAAAAATTGTTAAATGTGCTCAATGTGGCAAAATAGGTTGGTCATAATAAAATTAATGTCCAGCATAGGCTTTAAGTGTAGAAGCCTGTTTTTTTTTTTTTTTTTAATAATTTTTTGAGGCATCTGTTAATTTTTCTTATATGAGAATCAAACACGAGACAATAATAAAAAAACATAAAAACCTGTTATGGAATTATAGAGAGACTGTAAGGCCTTTTTCGATTCCTTAGAATGAAATAGCCACTCTATCTGTTCTGAAAATTTTTTTTCATATTTAAAAAACATTATGAAACTATTCTAATTTGCATTTGCTACCAATCTATGAATCGTTAATTTCATTCCTTAGTTTTACTTTAACTTAAATCGTTAATTTCATTCCTTAGTTTTACTTTAACTTAAGTGCTCCTTTCCAGGCTGATTTCACTAATTCAGGGTCGACTTTTGGTTCCGCAACCCACTCTAAATAATTTTGTAAAAGAAATATTTCCAAGACTAAAAATACTATACAAAATACTGATGAAGAAATGGTGAAGAAACAAAAATGTTGATGTGGCAAGTTGTTTATGTGATTACTATCAGAGCTACACAGCCCGAGAGCTAAAAAACACAAGGGTTGTGGGCGTGGTCCACGGGGAATTTTTAGGCTACATGCAACTCTTATGTCTGTGTCACAAGTGAGTTATACAGTGTCATCTTGCTGCAGTATGCAATGCTAATTTTTATGAATACTATAAAAAAGGGCTTATGGAGCTATTCTTAAGTACTGATGTACCATCTATGCCTTAGATCATAATATATTTAAAGCCATTTGCATAACTAAGAGCTTTGGATATATTTTCAGCACCATTATCTTCATCATCCTCATTATAATAAGAACTATCCACTATGACGTTCCCATATCCTGAATTTAGAGAAGCAAGGGAAAAAAAAAGATTTTTTTTTTAATAAAGGACATGGCAATACCAAAAATGTTTTTATGAATTTAGTACTGTGCATATTTTTATAAGTCATTTTTAAAGATACAAGCTAAGGGAGAGGATAGACAAGAGGGGAAAAAAAAATCAAATGTAAATTTCTGGGATCTCTTAAACTCTTTAACTTCATGTCTTTCTTCCCTTTTTATGTGAGTAAGTTTTAATTTTCATTTGCTACTATCATGGTTTTCTGCCAGGCCACACAAGCTGTCTTGACCTAACAGAGGAACTAGTGGCAGTGATCAAGACATACCCTTGGCAGTGTATGGAATGCAAAACTTGTGTCAAATGCATGGATCCTTTTGATGAGGTATTGGATATTTCATGATTCAACCACCCCGTGCATCATGTCTCATTTTCTTCTCCTTTTCTCTGTGTCTCATTTTCTCTATCATTGTTTTCTTCTCTCTCTTTTTTTTTATTTCCCTCCTCAGTTATTTATATGAGTTCTTTCCTTAGATGTATCTAAAATTTCATTTTTAAAAAAAATTGTAACTCACAAATTTTGGCATTTTTTTTGTGTAAAATCTACTAGGACAAGATGATGTTCTGTGATCGATGTGATCGAGGTTACCACACATTTTGTATTGGCCTGGAGGCACTACCTACTGGACATTGGGAATGTGGGAATTGTGAAGGGGTTCCTATTGTCTTGTCAAAGTAAGTACAGCTGCCATAAAGTTCGAATGGATTTACCTGGCATTCATCAGTATCTTTATCTTTTAATGGAAACTGGTGAACATTGAAATATCTCAATGGGTTTTATGTATTTAACGGCATAAATCTAGTATAAATGGATCGACAGATGTCATCTTGGTTTGAGTCTACTGATAAAAACTTAGATAAGAATACATTTCGAAATATGCAAACAGTTGCCTGCACTATATTTATTTATGTATTCAAATTGTACCCATACCTTCTTAGCAACTTTTTTGTCTCTATTTTTTTCTTTTCTTGTTGGTTCATAAACTACATTCTGAATAGAAAAAAACTATAATAGTTTGAGCTGCAGTCAAACTCCAAAAGCACTATATTTATTTATCTATTAAAACTGCTCTTTTAAAGATTGTACCCGTACCTTCTTAGCAATTTTTTTTATCTCCAACTCTTTCTTCTCTTGTTGGTTCATAAACTATATCCAGAATACAAAAATCATTTTAAAGTTCGAGCTACAGCCAAACTCCTAGAGCTCCTGTAATTCTTGTCCATGAAAAGTGTACCAAGCGCTAATGGGAGCCCTTTGCTATGACGCACCACACATTGTTTCTATCCTTTTTTGAATTGACATTTGTTTGCATATAAAAAAAACAACAAAAAATGATATAATTCGACATATACATTAAGTTCAACGGAAGGAAACTAGATAGCTATGGTACTTACTTTGGAGACATTCATTTTTTATAGCAAATTATTAGGACTTTTTGAATGAAGGAAGAACTATTAAGTGTTGTGGTTTGGTTTTGTTTAAAATAGCTTTGACCTCTTCCACAGATCAAAACAAGATACAAGTGCAAATGTGGATAAGACTATTCCTGAAGAAGCAGCATCAGAACAGGTCAAGTCAGAGGTAGGTGAGCTTTCAACCCTGTCAGAGACAACAACCTATCCCCCTATAGAGCCTACTTTGGAAGAAAAGCAAGAGCTTCTAGAGGAGGGTGAAATCAGTGATTTTGCACCTACTACGACTACTACAGAGGCAGAGTCAGGACTTCCTCAAACTGCTGCTCCAGGGTCTAGCAACCCCACAGGAGTACTTACACCTGGATCTGTTTCGAAAATTGAACGTCGTGGCAGGAAGAGGAAGTACCCTATTGATCCTAATAAGCCAAAAGTTAGCCATAAGAAAGCAAAGCCTGCTATCACACCTAAACAGGATAGGGTCACAGGGGAGAGACAAAGCAGGAGGCTGAAACAGAAAGAAGAAGAGGAGGAAGAAAAGAAGAAGAAAGAAGAGGAAAAATTGGAGCTGAAGAAAAAGAAAAAGAAGAAAAAGCTGAAGAAGTTAGCAGCAGAGGCTGCTGCAGCTGCAGCTGCTGCTGCTGCTTTAGCTTATGCTGCATCTCATCCAGATGAAGATTGTAGTGGCATGTTACCCCAATCAGGGGCCCAGAAAATGGACGAAGTTCCAACAGACAAAACTGAAATGATTGAAGGGGCAAAAGATAAAGTTGACTCTGCAGAATCTATTTCAGAGAATGTGAGTAAAGATAATGTTGCTATACCATCATCAGACACACCTGAGAATATAAACACTAGTGAAGAATTATCTGGAAAAAATCTAAATGCTACAAAGGTTGTTCCAGATGTTTCAGACTCTGAGCAGCTCAGTGCTACAATATCTAATCTCCAAAAATCAATAGTCAAGTATGAACAGTCTATTGGCAAGGATTCAGAATCAGTGACAGGGACATCAGTTGAAACTCATCTTCCAAAGACAGAAGAATGCTTCAAAGACAGTGAAAAGCCAATCTCTGTGCCAAGCTTGGAAAAAGGAGATTCAAATAAATATCTGCCTCCTGAATCATCTGAATCCATAGAAGAGCCCATTATAGCATCAGCGGATGACTCTGCAGTTTCAAGCTCAGATGACAGAGCTGTTGTTAAAGAAGAAGCTGCATGTGACCTGACTCAAGATGAAAATGGTTCAGCTGAGGAAATCAAAAGGCCTGAATTTCAGAAAGAATCTCAAGATACCATTATGTCAAACGAGAATACATCTGAGACTAAACCTACCACAGAGTCATCTGACATTCCCTCACAAGTTCCAAAAGAACAGGAACTTCCATCAGAATCTGAGAATCTCATCTCTTCTTCACAAAAGAGTGATCAGACTGTTCTGGGTAATCCAGATCCAAATCCAACGCAAACTGTGGTCGAGAAGGAGGCGGTTCCAACATCTTTTCAATCAAGTGAAGAAATGAAAGAAAATGAGCAGACAGAGATACTGCAAGACAAACCAAAAGAGAGTATTGACACTGTGCCTGAATTAAAGAAAAGTTCTGAGGCATCTTTACAGCTGTCATCGACGGAACCCAAAGAATCAGAGGCACATATCCCCTCCCCTTCTTTACACCTACAAACATCGTCAGAAGAAAGTGCTTCCCAACCTCAACCTAAAGAAAATCTTAACACTTTATCATCTCCAGTTACAACTTCAAAATCAGAGGATCCATTGACTTTAACTCAATCTTCTCCAGAATTGTCTCAACCTGGTGTTTCATCAGTATCAGAAAACCCTCAGTTTTGTTCAACTTCAGAATCATCACTTTTACCGTTATCAGTATCTACTCCGTCCACTGCTGTGAGTGACTGTGAAGCATCATCCGCATTAGTTCCAAATCCATTGTTGACAGCAACAGAAGCTCCCATTCCCATTCGTATATCAGATATTCCATTGCCAGGAGAAACCAGTGAAATAAAGCAAGAAGTTAAAACCTCAGGGGAAGCTGTTGCTACATCTGAAAAGGGAATTTCAGAAGTAATGGATACAGAGAGTGACAAGAAAAATATTTAACCTAAGCTTTTACTCTGTGGTCAAAGTAAAAGCTTGTTGTGATGAGATCTGATTTGTCCTTGATAACTTAATTCTCTACATTTATTTACCAGTGGAAGTTTTATGTGATATTTTAATAAAAATTCACACACAGAAATCTAAAGAAATAGTTTCAATATTTCTAAGTAAATCAGGCTTTTCAGTTGGATAGCAATGTAGCATTTTTTGTTATTGATATTTTCTGTACTGGAGATAAGTACAGTGCAATAAACAATAATTTTCTTTGCTAAGTTTTTCAAAACTGCTCAGTGCATTTTAACAGACCAACCATCCACAAAAATCAGAGAAGTATTGGGCATAAGTTTATATCAATGTAAATACTGTACATTAACATAAAACCAATGCAGTTTTAATTTCCACTATATTTTTTTTATAATGATGACAAAGAAATTATTAAGTTTTACCACTTTCAATGCTTTTTCAAATGATCAAATTCCTGATTATTGATCCTGAGACTGTAATGCCATTCATTTTGCCATTTATTGCCTTGCAAATCATTTCGAGGACATACCCAAAATTCAGCTCTCAATATCTTTCTATCAGCTTTTTTTCTAGCTAAGGGAAGAAGATTGAAAGACTCAAGTACTTGCACATGCACCTAATATACTAAGATAAGATTCACCTTTGCTGAGATAGACACCTTTACACTACAATGCTACAATGTACAACTACTCTGACCATCTAACTTATGTTTATTGTCATTTGATTAATCTTGAGTTCTAACATGGAAACAGGCTTAGACAGAATTTAAAAAAAAAATGTTAAAGGGAGATCTAGATCTAGGCCTGCTGGAAGGAAAAAATTAAAGGGAGACTTACAAATTTAAAAATTAAAGCTAAAGAATCTGTTGAACTTTTTTTTTTCAGATTTAGGATAAGAATATTAACTTTCCAGATGAAACTAATGGAAAATAGATGAACCACAAACTTAAAATTAATTTGGAATAAAGTCCCTGAACTTTAGATTTATCAAAGTATTACATGTTTTATGGAAAAACAAGTAAAGTTTTATTTCACATTCTGTTTTAATCCAAGTAGCATAATAACGGCACGGGAGACTTTTATATTGCAATTAGAATATTTATTATGGGTCATACATGTAATTTTTGCAAAAATGAAAAATAACCTTGTTGTTTAAAGAAAATGGTATTACATTTGATAAAGTATGTTAAGAATAGGTATCAATTTTTGTTTTGGATGATTGCAAGACACAATACTATGCTTTTTGTAAAATTTCATCTAATACAAATCATTCCTTGTATTGTGACTCAAGAAATAGAAATCTCTGAGCCTTTTACCTCATGAATATGTAAACTTTTCCATCGATCTTACAATCTTAGTAGGCGCTATATTGAATATTTATTGATGTAAATACTCAAACCAGTTTTGAGTTTACAGTCATCAAAATAAAGCAGATATTATTATAACAAAGAACTGTATTAAACTAGTGAAAATAAAACATGTGCATCCAGTTTTTAAATTATAAAATACATATAGCACAAGAAAGATTTAAAGACCTAAATGTGAAACTTACATGTATATGATTTAAATTAAAACTAAAATAAACAGTGCATATACATGTGAATTTTTCACAACTTTAGTAATACTTTTTGTTACGTGTTTAATCTGAAAAAAAAAAAACAACAACTCATGAGTTGAGTTGAAAAAATAATATTTACCTCTTAAAATGAACGAGAGTGTGGTTTAACTTTATAATTCTCTTAAATGAAAAATTGCTCCCAAATTCATTCAACTTGATGTCTCGCAAAATTAATTAACAAAATGTTTAAATTATGTCTGGGTGTTGTATTTCAGGGAATGGTGTATTTTTCCTCTCTCCTCTGGTAACTAATTGATTTATATTGCTGCCAATGAAAGGAAATAACAGTGAATTTGAGTTAATCTTCATTTTCTTGTGTAACATTTTATCTTCAATCTTTAAGGGAGGTAAGGGTAGAAATACTTATCCTTTGCAGATATTTGTATGAAAGTTAATGTTGAAATTATTTGTTTTCCTTTGTTTTAGTTAATGTATCCAGTAGTATTTGTTTTGCTTTATATTTGAAAAATTAATGTACTTTAGATATCCCATGTTTAGAAATGAATTAATTAAATCTTTTTATAAAAAAAAAAAAAGAAAACGAATCTTAAAAATTGTTCGATTGTTATACTTAGTTTTGTTCATGTGCATGATCTGTGTATATTTCATTAATATTTTCTTGATGCAGACCTGCCATTCATACCGATTTAATCAAAATCATTCCGATTTTTTGTGCTAATTTGGTCCGTTTCCGATTTTCCGAATATTGAGGAAATATTCTGATTTTTTTCGCAAACCAGATTTGCACCTCCACAATTAAAAACATTTTTTTTTTTTTAAATTAGACCTACAAGATCGACAGACAGTCTGCACAAAAGAATAAATGAGGACTATATAGTTGTATTATATCGATATTGCTTTTTATTATATATTATGAAATGTGTTATCGAAATCTATATTGATATTTTAGTTGTAACCATCCCAAATATTGACTGCCGAGTTATTTACTTTATCTTTTATTTGTCTGCACTACCTTCTCTCTATCTCCACATCCAGATTTCGACGTTATTTCTAAGGAAGGATTACTCTTATTTTATCTTCTAAGTATAATTTCTACTACAGGACAGCGTTTGTTTCAGCTACATCTTGTTAGTTATCAAGATCGATTGAGAAATCCTAAATAGAACTAGAGTAAATCAAGATGAAATGACACGAGATTCAGTAATTGTAGGTCTGTGAAAAGTAAAATCTAGACCTGATAATACTAGGCCTAAGAAGTTTCATCCGGATGTAAACTTTACAATCTGCACAAGATCTATGATTTTGATCATTTTATCTCACATAGAATTTAGATCTATATTCTAGATCTAGATCTAAGCTACATGTTACATCATGCTTAACTAGTCTAAACGTCACAGCACAATTTTTTTTACTTAAATTGAACAATAGAGTGAATAACGCTCTTAAGATTGTTTATAAAGTAAAATATTACAACTTTCCAGCAAATTGTCAATTTGCTCCCCATGAAATACTTGGTTACGTTTTCAACAGCTGGATCCAGGAAAATTCACAAGATTTTTAATTTTCTGAGTCAAGTGTGAGAAATGCCTATACACCATGTAGAAAAATTATCTAAAATCAGGAAAAAGCATGAAATATGTCATTTTTTAACCCTTTCAGTAAGGCATACATTTACTCATTTTCATATAAAAATAAGCCTTTTTAAGTCATGTACACTTCCCACAGGAGCTAGGTTGACAGCTCTGCTCTTTGTGAATTCATGAAATGCTGCATAATGCCAATGCCATCCAATTTATTGAGTCACGTAAAAGTATTGTAAGGCAAAGTGTAAACAGGTATGGCAAAAAGATCTTACGAGAATTTGTCACCATTTAAGAATTACAAGCTAGGAAAACTAGTTTTTATTAGATTTCAGAGCTAAACCGATGAATGAACATACACCAAAGACCGCATTATATGTGTTTTGTAATGGATGCTGTAGAGGGCAAGAATAAAGGGAGTCATTCAGATTTTTTTGGGCATATTCAGATTTTTTTACAGAATCATTCAGATTTTCTTTCCCTGGAGAGTGGCAGGTCTGTTGATGTAGTTTTGAAACTCCTTTATAAAGGGGAGCAACTGTTGCAACATGTATAAGCAGACAGTAATTTCACAGTTCTTTCCCTTGGTTTGGCATCGTATATAGTTCATTACATTTTGTGCACCGACACTCACAATGCCAATATACTACATGTACATTATCAGTACATGTACTGCTCTTGAAGTTTTGGCTTCCAAATTTTCCAGAAAACCAAATACAGGTATCAACATTTGGACTTGTATTTGTATGGATGTTACATTCCCAAAGGATTTGTGTAAGTTGCTTCCTTTACATAAAAACTCCACCAATGATTAATTTCATTAAAAAACCGTCCAATAAAATCACTCATGAAATTTGATTATGCTGCAGTATCATACCAATTGTAGGCACACCAGAGCAAGGGGATCCATCTGAGATTAAAAAAAAAAGAACTTTGCGATCAGAGCAAAAAAGTGAAGGAGTTAATTTTTTATAATGGCCTAGCACCAAACTTTTATCAAATTCGCATATTGGTTTGCTAAGAAAACTTGACTATGGCAGAACATCTTGTTTTAGTACTTCAAATAATCAAAGCCACTTTTGGTAGCATTATCTGCTCAGGTGTAATTTGTAGCAGAAATTCTGCTACAGGGAGAGATAAGACTGAACTAATGGCTGCTACTTATTCAGACTTTGAGCAGTCACAGACTTGTTCAGACGCAATAGTCCAATAGATCTAGTCCTCCATTTTAGTACATCTTTCATCCATTACAATTGAAATAGTCTCATATACTCCAGCAAAGAACAGTTGCTGGATAAAAAGATAGTTTTTGATGATACGTC
This sequence comes from Elysia crispata, assembly GCA_033675545.1. Lineage (NCBI taxonomy): Eukaryota > Metazoa > Mollusca > Gastropoda > Plakobranchidae > Elysia > Elysia crispata. Next base: position 98,243 of record JAWDGP010003379.1, on the reverse strand, counting down.
TATGATTGAAAGTAATCTCAATTGAATCCAAATACATGTGTAGGTGTGAGGCTAATAGATTTAAAGTGGTATTGATTGTTACATTCAAAATGTTGTACATTGTACTTGTATTCTTTTGAAAACCAATATCATGGAAATTTACTTAGCTGAATAGCTTTAAATAAAATTTATCTCTCCCGAATTTTTCTTTTTTTGATCATGAATAAGGTAAAAAACATGCACCTCATTGACAAAGGCAGCCAAAACTATTGCTATTAAAATAATGTTCTCTGAAGTCACTTGTCACTTTCCTGATTCTTTGACTGTTAAAATCAAAAGAATACATGTACATGTATATCCTCATGTTTCATTGAAGCAAAGCAAATCCAACAGTGATGGGTCAAGATATAAATGTCTTGTCAGAAATCTAGAAAAGATGAGGATAATTCAAAGCACAGTGGAGAAATGATGCGTTTACCGCAAAATTACCAAGCTGCCGATGAAGAAAAATCATGATCTAAATTTAATTTTGATTTATTTGTTAGGATAACACCAGGTAAAATTTGAAAATTAAAAAAACAGAAATAATAAAATTGAGTTTCTACAATATAAATTTCATTGACTTATTGATTAAATGCATGATAATTTAAATACAGACAGTGAAGAGCTACAAACGATTTTGTGTCACATTGTTGATTAGTTACAATTCTTTATGTCTCTCTAGTATAGAACAGTGCTGTTTAATTTCTAGGAATCACTTAAATTTAAATAAATGGAGAGTTTAAACCTATACTAAATACCAAAGACTGATATCGAGAGAACCCTCAGTAGTTCAATACATTTCTAGTTTGGATGTAGACATGTAGAGACAAAGAAACAACATGTAGTAAAGTTGCCTCAAAAAATCTATGAAGCAACTTAAACCAAATTTGTTCTAAATGATTTACATGTTTTGTCATAAATCAATCAGGTGCCATGCTCTTTAACGTAGGCGATGATGACCGTCCACGCATCTCGATCCCTCGTAGCTTTCAGTGCATTCTGTCACTAGTCCTACTTTTAGCCAATTAGTCCATCCATCTTTTCACGCTGTTTTCTCCTGCTGCGATTTGCTTCGATCATTCCATATTTCACAAGATGTTCTAGTTCTTCTCTTTTCATCACATGGCCAAAAAAGGTTGCTTGGCGCTTACGTATTCTATTCATAAGTGATCCTGTGTCAGCTTCTCGTAAGTGTCTGAGCCAGAACCATCTGTCTCGGCAGAAGGTGCTATACATGGTCTGAGCACACCAGGGCCTTCATTTAACGGACAGCCCGTAACAGCCAGTCATCACATGAATTCTGATATGATTACCTACTTCACAAGTTTTTCAATAGCTAAGCTTAGATTCAAAATTATTTTTGATTTAAAACCAGTCTTATTAATAGCTAAGCAAAATGTAATGATTTTTTACACTTTCTGTTGTAGCTGTTTTAAAATTGTCCAGGCCTCGCATCCATAAATCAGAATGGGTTCAACATACATGTAGCACTCCAAGGATCTTTCTTGTGTGAATGGAGATGTATATATTTGTTAGTCTCGATTTCATTCTCTGAAAACTTAATTTTGCTCCCTTTCTGATCCGATTTCAGTGATGCTGCATCCATCGCTTGATATTCAAGTACATGTACCCAAGTGTTTGAATTGATCGCTTTGCTTGAGTTTATTCCTGTTGGTAAAGATGTTGATCATGGATACTCGTTGTTACGACTAACGACCATTACTTCTGTCTAATAACCGTTGCAAGTCTTCTTCATTTTGTGCAATTAATACAGTGTCATCGGCGTATCTCAAGCTGTTTACTTAGTGGACTTCGTGGGTATTCTTCTAGGTTTGGCGTAATTACATGCATTTCACTGTAGTGAGAGACAGAGAGCCTGGGGAAAGTTAGTCAAGTTTGATGTGTTTAAGTGTACTCCTTATTTTCTTAAGTTTCAGTTTGAATTCGAGCAACCACTGGAACATGATCACTGTAACAGTCTGCCTCAGGGTTTTGAATTGCCTATTCTGTCTTTTCCTTTCTCTTTGAACAAAACAAGTTTTCTCTCCCTCCCATTTTACCCTTATCATATTGTAAATGTTGCACAAAATATATAAAGCAGTTCTTTACAAAAATGTCGCCTGCAGCCATAATTATCCCAACTGAAGGCCATGTTTCTCAGTCGAACAAACAGCGATGGTTAAAACAAGCAGCGCATCAATGACCAACCTTCGTGTCATTCTGCTGTCCAGATATGGTCAGTTTTTTTTGCCTCCGGCCTGACGTTAAGTAGATACTGTCAGCGATTATCCCCGACTGATAGCATCCTCAGGGGAGGACAAAACCAAAATACAGATATTAATTCTCTCTTCTCTCCCCACCAGCAGTTGTATACCCAGCGTTTTACCTAAAAATATACTTTTATCTGGTGGTTCATCAAAAGACTAATACTATGAGCCTTCCCAGGAGAAGATGTACCTGCCTTGTGTGAGATGTAGATAACGCTGTTAACAAGCAACTGGACATTACCAGTTTAGTTTTTCAGACGAAAAATAGCTTAAAAATATGTTCCATTAAAGGTATCAACTATCGGTCTATATGCCTTCTTTATGATAAAGATTTTTACACTACTTTTTTTTAGAGAATTAAAAGCAGCATTTTTACAGATGGGTACATATATAATTATTATAGGATCATTGATGAAAATATAATTATGTGGATATGAATCGAGACATTTTCTTTGATTTATGAATATTCAGTTCTTCTTATTTTATTTGAAACTATCCAGTTTGACACTTGAACCAAATAAAATTTGATTGGTGAGTTGGTACAACTTATGGAATAGCCCTACATTTAATCCTTTTTCTCAATCTGAATTTTATTCAATAAGGTTTTCCAATAAAACGACACTTTTCTAAACCAAGGATGAGGATGGAGGGCAGGAGAAAGGAAACCAAGTACAAAAACATCGTACAGTCATGTACTCTATATTAATTTAAAAAAAAAATCAATACCATCGTTGCCGAACAAGTCATAAAGTATCATTTTCCTCTATGATAAAAGTCATATTCCCTCTTAAATTCAAGCCCATTTCGTCCGTATCTGGTCGTCTAGAGATTTCAGATTCTTCGGGAACAAACAATTAGATCTACAAGTTTTAAAACACGTGTTTTGCCACTGTCCCCGTGTGGCAGGTGGGAGGTGTTTTTCGATGTATAACTGGCTGTCTGACTTTGACAACCTGTACCATGAAGATAAGGGATAATTATGACTTGACACGTAACATACAATGTCATGTTGTAGTCACAGACATTTTTGAATTAATCAGTATTGTGCCACCACAAAGAATATGGCTGTATTATAGTATACATAGTTATAAATTTCAATTTTCAACCTGCCAAAAATAATGCTGCCATCCGTAAAAATGACACATATGATCAATTTGATGCTTTTCTATAGTGTAGTGTCCCATTATCACCACGAATTTAGCCTGACAATGTATCAGATCTGTTTCAATCAAGGTGGATGCAAGATTTAAAGGCCTGAAAAAACATTCCCGAAAAAAAAAAAAAATAACCCCCCCCAAAAAAAAAACAAAAAAAAAAAAACAAAACAAAAACCAACAAAACAAACAAAAAAGCCCTAGTTGAACAAAATGTTCAAATATAATTATATTCTTTCATAACAAATACGTGAGAGTTAAATTTCGCTCTATCAATAAAATATTTTATTGAAACCCTCTCTCTCTCTCTCTCTCTCTCTCTCTCTCTCTCTCTCTCTCTCTCTCTCTCTCTCTCTCTCTCTCTCTCTCTCTCTCTCTCTCTCTCTCTCTCTCTCTCTATTTCACACACTCTTTCTCTCTTTCTCTCTCTCACCCTCCTTTCACTCAACACACACACATACACATAATATACTCTTCAGGGATAGGAAAAGGTATTTGAAGAAATTAAAGAAACAAAACAGATGCAAACATTGAATGTGCTGTGCGCTGCATCTTCTAACTAGTTTTATAAAAATGAGCAAGATTTTAAAAACAAAAACGCCAAAAATTTAACACACTTTTGAAAAAAAACCAAGAGAAAAAAAAAACATCAACAAAACACACTCAAACAAATAACCATCTTCTAACTAGTTTTATAAAAATGAGCAAGTTTTTAAAAACAAACACGCAAAAAAATTTAACACACTTTTGAAAAAAAAACAACAATAACACACTCAAACAAATAACCATCTTCTAACTAGTTTTATAAAAATGAGCAAGCGTTTAAAAACAAATACGCAAAAAAATTTAACACAATTTTGAAAAAAAAAACACAAAAAAACAAAAAAAAACCACACACACAACAAAAACCAACTAGCAGCTACTGCAAGTGCTGTTGCAAACTGTGCACTGGTGGGGAAAAAAAGAGTAAACAACTGCGTATTCATTACACTTCTTTTTTTTAATTGGAGGCTAAACTATTTTATGAACACCCAACTGTCGGATGAGTTATAGTTTTCACAAACTGGCGTCAAGGTGTTAGTCCTTGTGAATGGTACTCCGTCTCCTGAGGGGGTAGAACCGTTGAAAGAGAGCGCTAAGCAGACGACAGTGGTCTACATTATCCCCATAACTCCTGCAGGGATAATCTTAGCAACTCGTTGATCTCCAGCGATGACGTAGCACCGACTCCTTTCAAATTCTTGTACAGTAACTGCAGTGCGATTTTCAAGGCTTCAAGTATAACTGTTAATTTGTTCCTCAGATGAATTAATTCATCTTCAGTCTGTGATATAAAAGTTAAACAACGTAGAGGGCCATCAATAGAGTCGGTATAGGCACTTGAACATTGACTTTTCATACATTACACAAATTTATGGTGAATCGGAACAATTGGGGTGTGTTTTCGCTGTCTTCACCAAGTATTTGGAAAGGATCAGTACTCAAATGTGAAAAAAATAAAAGAAGCGGGACTGTCAGAAGTAAAATAGAAATAGGAGTTAATAATAGGTGGAGTTTCCACATAATAGGAAGACTTAGCGAACGAAATGTGTAAGAAGTGACTATTTTCAAGGGATCCCAATGGAAAAAAAAAAAGAAGGGGGGGGAGTTAAAAAGGAGGGAGATAGGTAAACTTTACTAAAATATCCGCAGAGGCATGAATCGACTGATCGTGCAAAAAATGTTTTAGATTTGAAATGTAACAAGTGGTTATAATATGTGCCTTAGTTGTCGGGTTGGATCTAATTAATTGGATTAGATGTTAATTTTTTGAATAATTAAACACTTCTAAGTCTACAATATTGTTTTGCTGGAATATAAACTTCAAGCATGCTATGACTTCGAAACAGTCCGGTGTATCAACCCCCCCCAAAAAACAAAAAAAAACAAATAAAAAACAAAGCGAGCTTATTTAAGAATGTCTCTTTAATCTAAACCCAAATATCTGTAGATCTCTTTATTACTTTGCTGCAGTGTTACTTTAAACATTGTTTCTCATGAAATTCAGGGTATCAATCCAAAAACATGGTTTGTGTAAATCCACATCGGTCAATCAGTTTAAGACTATATAGGTGTAAGCTCTTAATACAACATGGACTTAATAAAGTATCCCCGACTTCTGATAAAGCCCTGGCCCTGTAACGCATGTCTATTTGTTTTATCCTTCACGCTAGAGCAAACATGTGTTGATCCCTCTCCACTTTACTTTCTTTGTCAAGTCTATCTATTCCTGTCGATCTGTCACCCTGAGCCGTAATGTCCCTGGGGCGCCCAAACACCCCGAAAATGTGTCCCGCCCCGACCAGGAGATACATCCTTCAGGAACAAAATGGTGCCTTCCAGGACGATCTATTCAAGAGGGTATAGCCCATCCCACCCGATGCTCCCAGGCCGCACATTTTTAAAGGCTTCTCACCTGGGGCGAGGTTTCAATTAAAACACCCTGATTGGAGGCCGGCAAAGCCCGGATAAGTCGGCGTTACCTCTGTGATAAATCTACGGGAGTTAGGCCTGTTATCTCGCGATCAGTAATGTGCAGGCGCAATCAATGAATTTCAAGATATTCAGGGAAAAATTAAGTTTCGTTGTGAAAAGCAGAGTTACCAAATGCCTTTATTATTATTATTATTATTATTATTATTATTATTATTATTATTATTATTATTATTATTATTATTATTATTATTATTATCATTATTTTCAAACATGTGTGAGAGATGCGTCAGCAGTTACAAGTTCATAAACCTAACCCCGCAGAACGATTTTAGAACTGGAAAACCTCAAGGGTGCAGATCGCTCTCGAGCAGGAGAAAATCCCATATCTCCCGGGTGTCTGCTCAAAATGGTTTTACAGCCCTCTGCAAGCCAAACAACAATCGTCGGCAAGCAGATATCTGGCTCTCTGATCTTTCAACAAGAGAGAGGCGGCAATCTGAACAAACAGTAGTTATCCTATTTATGAAGGAGGAGGATTTAAGACGAAACGCCTGAGAGACTGGTGAATAAGTTATCTGAATAATAACTTTTTGTTTAGTTCATTATTTCATATGACAGCGACGAACTAGTGAGAGTATAAATATAATAAAATCATAGATTACGTATTTTCAAATCACAAAAGTCGCGTCGAAAATACTAAAAATACTAACAGATATAAAAAGACCATTATTTTAAAATTCAAACTTGAGGTGACACCAAGGAAGCTTGGAAATTAATAATCAGAATAGAAAAATGTTTGGCCTGATAAAACAGAAACAACAACCAATATAATTTCTTAGTCTATCTTTCCTCATCAGAAGATCATTTCATTGAAACAACTACAACATAACTTAATACGAAATATAAATCTAAAAGCGACTTCATTTCTCTTTCTGCAGTCTCAAATTTTGAAAAAATATGCAAGCTTTCAAAAAAAAAAAAATACAATTCTAATAAGTAATATAACAGAATAGCTCTTCACGGCCAGGCACAAGAGCGATTCAAGAGTACATTGTCAGAGTAAAAACATCAGTTCTGCATTACGCTGCTTGAATTGTATACGCATCAAAGTCTACTTTATCTCTATCACAATTAAAATGAACTATTCAAGATATCATTTGCCATGTACGAAGAATTTCACGGTATTCTCTCAGATTATGCCAAAACTTAACCCCAGGTATTATATTTCAAGCATAATCTTATAAAATTGTTGAAGGCGATTACTACGGCAACATGGGTGGCCAAACGCTGGTTATGTTAATAAGGTAAACCAAAGAGGCAAGAATGAGATTTATGAGCTAACGACGCTCTGAATGGTGCTGCACTGCACAGCTAAGGTCAAATCTTGTTATCTTTATCACCGATGGCACAGCAGCAGTCGATAAAAAGTTAAAGAACTTCGCATGCTTATCATATTCGATCTCATTTTATAGGCGCTAAATGGATTTTAAAATTCCATTTTGAATGGGCGCTCAACCAGTTTTTAATCGAATGCTTAAACAGTTAGGTGGTAATGTAATAACCCGCATTCGTGTTTCTTTATGCCCTTGGACTAAATAAGTTTATGGTCTTTACGTTCCTTATTTTATCTTTCTATTACTGTTGGTAACAGAATGCATCAGAATTGTAGACCCTGCTCGCAGAGAACCATCGAAGGACATACTGCCACAAACTGCAATCATGTGAGGTTTTGAAATCAGCCATAAAGCCTAGAGTAAGATAAGATAAAATAAATCAGTTCTGTATCTTGTCAGTAAGTGCAGGCACATTTTTAGATTAATATATGCAGTACAGCTGCAGTTAACAAAATGATATACAATACATACAGAGAAATCAAATTATTTGGAAAAGAAAAGAATAAGAAACAAAGCAGTAAAAAAAAAATATACTAAATGACAAAATTAAACAAGTTTCAAAGGCAAAATTGCTACCGATAGCGCTCTAATATATATATATTTAATATCACTTTTAAAGGTATTGAAAAAGTTCGCATGACTTTCAGACGAAAAAGATTATTGTTTTGGCATTTACAAATGTTCAAAATTCCAAGTTCAACATTTTTTTTCCATTTCGATACCAGTTATAATCTAATTCATCCTTCTATATCCATTAAAAAAAGGACACGCTTCAAAATAAAATGATTTGCTCCTTTTTCATCCAAACTGCCTGCCTCATTATTTTTATTTCCTTTAAAGAAAAAAAAAACATGCAAACCAAGACCCGTACAAGTTCCGCTGTTTCTTTTGAATAGAAACTATAAAGAGACCGAAATTACTCAAAACACACAGAGGTCACTCTTATCGCTGGGTTTGTCGGCTGATTAATGTAATTGATTGTTTAGTCACTTTGCCCTCCAGGTTAGGGAAAAGTTTTTGACACAAAGTAAGTCATCGGGGACTGGGCGACAAATGAACACACTTTAGATTGGAATCATCAGACTGATAGAAAAGTGTGCAGAGTTACACCGAAAGCGACAATAACAATGGACACATTAGTGCCCTCAATGATGTCTGCATAATATCCCGCGAAAAACAGAAAAGAAAAGAAAGGTGAAAGTAATGGGCGCTTAAAAGAGATCTAAAATCTTGAGGCTCAAACGCACCTGAAACATTCGCTTTGAAATTGTAGATATTTATGAAGATAGATACTAATCACTATTTGGAATTTTGGGACACAAAATGACAAGGTACTCATTTTGAGGCAGGACATACTCATTATTTTTTTGTCCTTAGCTATATGAATTTCCACATGATATAAAAAGGAAAGTTAAGAGGTCAAAGTAAAAGTAAAACGAAAGTAAATTTTGCAAATTATTGCCATGGAAGTAACCTGACTTTGCAATCTACAGTGAGGCCAAATTAAATCCTTAAATCTTACAAAAAGTTCAGCTTTGGCTTTGGCTCCTGGTGATTTGGGGTAGAACAAAACGCGTTGCTGTGGTTTGATCTTGCTTAAAAGCCAAGAAAGGATTTCGATACCAATTTACTCATCTCACAGCCAATTGTTTTGACACTGATTCTTCAATCGTCGAATTTTATTAATGTCTGGACTCGACTGAAAGTAAATTTTTACTTTGATTAATATGAATGTATATTCCTTTGAAACAATTCTAAATAGTAAGCCTCTTGAATATATTAAGTGTTTGATTTTATTGACCATGGAAAGCGTTGACGAGATGAGGATAGAGGTTTTAATACAAGAAACAAATTAAAACTTCTGGAGGAACTTTTATGTGAAAATAAGCTAATGTCAAAAGAGTATGAGAGGAGTAGCTGCATCTCATAAGTTTATGATAGAGAAGCATTACATGAAAATGTAAGATTCAAGGAGGCAACTAAATTTAATGCCTCTTACTTTCATTTCAAGACTACTTTAAACCACTTCAAAATTCGGGTGCTTCAAACAGGTCAATTGTTGTAATTTGATGATTATTTCTCCACATTCCTAAACGCTTGTACGAAAAACAGAAAGCAGCTGCAAAAATCAAACGACACTTAAAAACATCTGTCACGGTAATACGCGACTTCTAAACTTCAGAAACTGCTGTATACGCGCTCAGTTCTAAGGTACCGTAGCGTGAATGGATCTGCGCTCCTATTCTCCTTCTTTTAGCCTTTATGTAATTTAAAAAAAAACGAAAAAAAAAAAAAAAAAAACAACAACAACAACAAAAAAAAACAAACAAAAAACAACAAATAAACAAACAAAAAACCCAAACACTGTTACTGCAAGGGGAGTTAAGATTGAAAAACCACCAATCCCAAACGAATCGGAAGTAAACTAAACAGTGAAGACTGGTGACATAAATAATAGGATATCAAGTTGTGCCGACACAGCTAATCTGTTAGGTGCACATACTAATTGTTTTTTTTTTAAAACTCCGTCAGGCAACACGATTTGAAAAGATGCTTGGGGAATGCTCGCGATGGATATCTCTTTTGAGGCCAGGGACGTTTATTGAGGAATATATATCTCCGTTTCTTGATAACTTGCGCATACTGTCGGTCTTTACTAATGTAAATCAATAAAATTATAAACTCAAAATTGTTGTTAGCTTTTGCTGAGTTTGAATTCACGATGGCCTTTGAAAACTAATGCGCATAACATCGATTTGAAAAAAAAACAACAAAAAAAAAACAAGAAAGATATTGCTCCAAAAAATCCAGAAAAATAAAAAAAAGGTGAAATGAAAAAGAAAAAAAAAAGAAATGAACACAATATTTAAAAACATGTGCTTGGAGCCAATTTCTATCTCCAAACATTCTATCTCTACGAGAAGGTGATTTTTATTTGCGCAATATTGAGAACTTATTGCTTTAAAGAGAAGTCATTATATAAAACTATGGGATGATATCCATTTTTTTGCTTTATATATTTTAGCTCCACAAAGGTGGGCTGTACCTTATGTATATGAATCAAAATATAGATTCAAAATTCAATATATAATGTAATTTGGATTATGGTTATATATCACTTTCGACTCCTTTTTTTCTCCCGACTTCCAATTTCTCGGTTTCTTATGAATTAAAATATCCATCCCTCTCTAGATATGACCGAATTATATTGGAGGACTCGCAGACAACTTTTATTAGCATGTCTGTTAATCTGAAAACTTATTTTTTTCTCTTTAAAACAACATTGTGGGAAAACCTGTTGATTGAAGCGACATATTAACTTCATCCAATAATAAACCTTTTTGTCTTATTCTCTGCGCATCACTAGTCCTGCCGATAACTAGACGCTTCGCCATTATGACGGTGCAGAGCCGTACGTGTACCTAATACTCAAAGTTAGATCTAGATCTATGCACTACCATGTAGATGTTGACGCGGAATAGAAATGGTTTTAAAAAGTTGAACTTACCGGTGTTGATCTTGACGAAAGTTAGCCTAATAAATGTTCTTCCGCCCCAAAAAAAAAAAAAAAAAAAAAAAAATCAGATTTTGAGGGTTTCTTTTTTCAAATTTATTGTGAAACGCAAAATGGTGCTAGGCCCTACAGTGACTGCTAGATTATTTTTATCGTGGATGTCAAGTTACAGAATCTTATGTCACGTGATTTAGTAAATACATTTATTTTTTAAGCGTTCAATACAGTAAAATTTGATTATGGGTTCCACCCATAACTATAAAAATAAAGGAAATCAACTAATTCTTTACTTTCCCAATCTATTTTTAGAGCCTTTTAAACGCTTATTAAAAAGCTGTGAATTTTCGCATTAAGTGAATAAAAGTGCACTGTCTTGTGGAAACTCTTAGCCGCGCAGTTATTTAAATCTATATGATAATGCATGTTTTTTGAAAAAAAAAACAAAAAAAACAAAACAAACAAAACCTATAAATATATTAGGATTTTACAAATTTAGTTAACTATTTTTATTAATTATTTGTTATAATTTTTGCGCGTTTTCTTTTCCTGATTATTGATTCAATTTTTTTGAGCATTTGGTTTAGATGTTAAGTTAGTTTGAGGAGAAAAGAACGTCACAGCTGTTTAAAATCGGGTCTTATTTCGTGAATGTAACGAACAAACAATTCAGACAAATATCTCCTGACACATGCCTTACGAAACCAAAGGATACATTTTACATTTCTATTTTATTATTGAATTTCTTTCTCTGCGAGTCCGAATCACAACCCTGCATAATTATTTTAAAGAAAAATCGTCCCACATTTTACGACAATATAATAACAGTAGTCTTTTAAGATTAAAAAAACAAACAAACTGGAAATACTTTTGTAAATAAACTAAGGAAGCGTCCTCAATTATGAATAGATTGTTATGGTTAACTTGAATTTTCCACGGAAACAGACCTACTTAAAACCAACTCTATTCTAAGCCTAAGATAGCACAAAGACACTAATCGGCTACTAAGTCAAGATAAATTTCCTTTGAAGCTTCAATTAAGCTGTATAAAATCTGACCCTAAAAGCACTTGGTACGACAAAGAGGCCGTGGGAGATGAAAGTCTGGGCTGGGTGATATACTGATATAATTGCTGCTGAGGATAGAAATCGGTAAACGCGTACCAAATCTCGTCATAATGCAGTCTTAATAGTGAAAAAAAAATAGTTGGCTTTTGATCCTGTTTTTACGGCTTTTTAACACTACATTATTAAAAGATAAAGATTGTCATTTAAAAAAAAATCCACTTGCTATAAACCAGCAGACGAGTCTGTCTTTTGAATATCCCAATAGTTATGTGATTGCTCGGTAATAAATGTTTTTTTTTTTTACTCTCTTTATGAAGTAGGAAGTCTCTAAGGATGTCAATTCGGTATTTTATTCTTTTAAAAATGTAGGCTACAGTCTGTTCTTCAACACGTGGCCACCTAAAAGAATAATGTTTTGTATTCTTGACGAATTATTCTGAACTTTGGTAAAGCACTAGCTCTGTAGCAATATTATACGCTCATTCAATCTTTGAAAAATCAGGTATATCGTATTCATATTTTGATTAAATTAGATACGATTTAATGATATGCTTTTTTTTTTTTTTGCTGAAGATGGTGATTGTAATAAAAGAAACAAACTAAAAATGCCGTTGGCACCAACAAGTGAAAAACAAAAACAAAATAATGATTATCATTTATTCGAACATGACGATGTATAATCTTTGTACCTTTTTCTAACAGGTAACGACCATCTTCAGGGCTCAGTCCTCTTTAATGAGTATTTTTTTCCCCAAATTGCTCTTTAAAATAGGTTTTCTTTCTTTATCTGAAATACTGGTATAAAGGAAAGTCTTCTTTCAATTTTATGGCCTTATCTTTACAAAAGCCACAAAGAACTGATTCTCGAAAATGTCCAAAAAATTTGATATATCGCGTAATAAGTTAAAAAATAATCCAACGATGGAGAGGAATTTGGTTGAACTAAATAAATTATCACGATGTTTAGGGAGATATGTGTGTATGTGTGTGAGTATGTTAGTGTGTGTTGAGGGAAAGCAATATTGTGGTTTACCACTGAAGTAAACACACAGTCAGGATTACGCTTGTGTTACTGACCTTTCCTTTATTGAATTAATAAATAATGAAAATCTATTTGTGATGCGACCTTCATTACAAACTAGACATAGTTATGCTCCACATTAAAATGTCAATTTTGGGGGAACTGTTAATAAAAAATGTCTTCAAAAGAAATACAAATAAATATGATCGATTTGAGACCTGCCATTAAACTTGCATGCAATGGATAGTCATAGTATTGTGTACTACTGCTATGTACCCTGAAAAGACAAATTACGCAATTTCGTTCAATGCTATACCTTCATTTATTCCAACCCCTTTATTGAGCGAATTGACCTGTTTTCACCAGAAACGAATTTGTCTTCCGAACCCGCCGTAATTCTGAAAACAGTACTTTATTTAATGTGAAAAAACGATAAATTCAATGCGTGCTCTAACAAAGGCACGGAAAGCACAATCAAGTGCAAAACTGAGCCACGAATTCACGTGTTGAGATGACGTGACGTGCGCCGAACCTGTTTGTCAGTGTGTAAATGGAAGATATGCCGGAAACGATCAGTCTGTACCAGCTGCGGCTGCAGGCATCACTTTGAATAACAGACCCGCAGCTCAGGAAGTGGCACAATGAAACGGGCACTGCTAATTTCGATATTGGGGGAAAAAGAATGGAAGAGAAGAGAAGATAAGGCGAACATCTTTTCTGAAATATGCGCAGTGCTTTATTGGTATTAGTAGCACCTGATTAATTTGAAGTGCAATAAAGAGCAAGGCAGTAAACAGGATAGCAGTATTGCATTTACTGATAATGTTTTGACCCGTAGTATAATTCTCATGACAGACAAATAAATTGGTATGACAATTTTTTTTTAGAATAAACAGAAATACAAAATTTATGTTTATTGTCCCTCCAAACTATGTCGATAATGATATATGTTTCTGGGTCTAATTTGTATGAACATTTTTTTCCCACACGATCACGGTAGTAAGATATTTTTTTGCTGGGGCCTTTTTAATTTACTGTCAATAATTAGATTGAGAGAATATTTAGCGAACAAAAATTCTCGTCAAAGCTCTAAAAATGGTTCATTTCGCAGAAAATTCGCTTCATTCAATTTGTCTTGTCAGAGGAAACGTATGCAGATGTTCAATTAGGCTTCTGCAAACTTTACAAACGACTTGCAAAGTGATGAGTATTCTGAATGTAGACCGGCTTGCTTGTTTAAATTAGTGCAATTTATCTCAGTGAAAAAATTAAATGAGAATCAGGGGGAAAGATATTAAGCGTAAGTATTCATAGCTACGAATTGTTGTGAAGTGCACTCATAATGTATATAATTATTTGGAAAACTCGTTTTTCACACTGAATACTTATGAATCATCTTTTGAAAGCTTCTTTGTTTTCTCTTATCTTAGTTTTCTTTGATATTCGTTTCATTTAAATTATCCAGACAAAATCTTTCTAGGTCTTTAACTAGTTTTTCAAAATATATTAAAAAGATGGGGAGAAAGAGACATGGGGAAAGCAACTGAGATAGACTGGCAGAAACATAATTATAAGAGCCAAATAATTATAAGTAGAAAACGAAGAGACAAACTGAGCATGATATTGTTGTTAAAATTGTAAGTGAGAGGAAAAGAGACAAAGAGACACACGCGCAGATAGAGAGACAGGTAGAGAGAGAGAGAGAGAGAGAGAGAGAGAGAGAGAGAGAGAGAGAGAGAGAGAGAGAGAGAGAGAGAGAGAGAGAGAGAGAGAGAGAGAGAGAGAGAGAGAGAGAGAGAGAGAGAGAGAGAGAGAGAGAGAGAGAGAGAGAGACAGAGAGAGAGACAGAGAGATACTTAGACAGAAAAATAGAAAGGCATAGAGAGAGATAAATAGATAGAAAAATGGAAAGACATATATAGATAAATAGATAGATAGATAGATAGATAGATAGATAGACAGATAGATAGATAGATAGATAGAGAGACAGACAGAAAGATAGATAGATAGATAGATAGATAGATAGATAGATAGATAGACAGATAGATAGATAGATAGATAGATAGATAGATAGATAGACAGACAGATAGATAGATAGATAGATAGATAGATAGATAGATAGATAGATAGATAGATAGACAGACAGACAGACAGACAGAAAGATAGATAGATAGATAGATAGATAGATAGATAGATAGATAGATAGATAGATAGATAGATAGATAGATAGATAGATAGATAGAAGAGCACACGAAGAGCACCTCATCTTTCCACTCAATTAAAAAAAAATTAATCACGATTTAGACCTTAAGCAGGGAAAATAAGATTTACCAAGGCAGTTGTATTTCGGACACTTTTTGTAAATTTACTAAGCACTCAATAAATTATTGATTACTGGTTGCAATTTTTAATGTAAAACTGGAATTTTTCCACCACCAGCTTTTTTTTTTTTTAAGGGTGGTTGCTGATTTTACTGTTTTGTAGCTTGTATTTTTAACTTACATTAGGTAGCGATGCATTCACAAAATAATGAACTTAACATCGATTAAATTCTAAATAGAGATAAAAGATCAAGAAATTTCTAAATATACAATTTCTGGACATATTATGATTATTTGGTGGAATAATGAATGATTGCAAAAAAGTTTGATTTAATATGAAGGATTTATAAAATTGGCGATGAACAAAAATCCCAACCCAACTGCATCCAACTGATACGTTTACAAAAATTACGCTTACAAAAAAAAACCTGACAATTTGATTGAATTTCTACGCTATCCTAACCAACAGAAAAAGTGGTGCTTGAATTCACAGTTATGTGAATCAAATCCAGGTCGAACGGAACCAATGAAAACGTTCACACCTGTCAATAGTGAAACCTCGTTAAACCTGCTTCTCTCTATCTCCCGTGTGGCTTAAGATCTTCCATGGCTGTTTATGGCGCATTTCAATACTGAACAAAGAATATCACCGAAACATCTAGCCAAAATATGGGGTAGCAGTGATGCGCAGATTATGACAACCATTACAATCACTCGCTTCACTTGGACCTCCCAAAGCAAACTATCCGTACAATAATGGGAGTAGCTCAAAACATTTGGATTACAAACATTCCCCGGCAAAATCTTTTCGTTAAAATGCTTTAGACACAGATGGAAACTAAGATACCAACTGGTATTAATGACCCAGCTTCAAACTAAGATTTCACAGCAACCATCACGCTGCATCTGAAAGATAAGAACTACACAACCCCCTTCTGAGAATCTTTCTGAAATAATTCATTGCCCCTTAAAATTGGGTCTACTCAGAATTTTATTATATGAGCACTTTTGATGCGAAGAAATGGGATTATGATCGTAATAAAATTAAAATTATAAAAATAAAATGAAGCGCCTCAAACATTTCATTCAATTGAGGACGTAACTTACTTAAAGTAAATTCAATAATTATTAATTCTGACGAAATTGGGTTATTGAAATGGTATTTTGAACCGGTTCATCATCGAAATGTGGTTTCAAGCCCTTTCAAGTACAATACAAAGCCTCGGCAGACGAGGAAAGGCTAAAAAAGAAATAATCTTTTAGTTGTCTTTAGTTTATCAGTTCTCTGTAATAGTAAGAGAATTCTTGAAAACGTTCAAAGTGCATAAAGACAAAACAAGACAAAAACCCTGATTTCAATTCGAAAATCATAAAACGAGAAAAAAAAATAAGTAAGTCACATTAATGTTTTCACAAGAAAGATATCTCTGCAGCAGCTGCTGCTGTAGAAACGGACGTTAAAAAGATTGCTTTTTAAATCTGGACCGAAAAAGTTATAAAGAAACGAATAGCAGCAAGTGTATCACGTCTCTTTACCTAGAGGAATTTAACAGAAGTTTCCAAATGAGACACGGCAAAAAAAATCAAGCAAGGACTATGAAAAAGCATCCCAAATAAGTTTCCCAGACAGTTTATGTAAACAATCATTGTCAAAACTGGAATGACATGGAGGGAAGCAAAGAATCTCACAGGAGGCGTTCAGAACTAATATGACATGGAAGGAAGCAAAGCATTTCACAGGAGACGTTCAGAATTGGAATGACATGGAGGGAAGCAAAGAATCTCACAGGAGGCGTTCAGAACTAATATGACATGGAAGGAAGCAAAGCATTTCACAGGAGACGTTCAGAACTGGAATGACATGGAGGGAAGCAAAGAATTTCACAGGAGACGTTCAGAACTGGAATGACATGGAGGGAAGCAAAGAATTTCACAGGAGACGTTCAGAACTGGAAAGTCAGGGAGGGAAGCAAGGACTGTTTTGGATCTTGGAGAACCTGAGATCTGTGATGACAGAGAGAAAAGACGAAACTACCTTAGACACTGTTACACTGGAGAGAGCGTCCCAGTAACTGCGTATTGTAGCAG
Source organism: Elysia crispata (assembly GCA_033675545.1). Lineage (NCBI taxonomy): Eukaryota > Metazoa > Mollusca > Gastropoda > Plakobranchidae > Elysia > Elysia crispata. Next base: position 80,924 of record JAWDGP010003379.1, on the reverse strand, counting down.
CAACAGAAACAGCACAGAAGACAATATTAACGAGTTTAAAACGTAGTGGTTTAGAGCTCAGTTACAACCTATCAGTTTGATAAAATGCATCAAATAGGAGGTGTTGAATGATGAGACCCAATTCTCATCACATAATGTCAGGATTAGAAATCAACATAAAAAGGTCAAAATTACCAGGGTAAATACATTAAAAAAGTACCAGTGATTTCAGGCGAAGAAGAAAAAACAAACAAACAAAACAAAATCAGTGAATTGTATTAACGGTAACAAAAAAAAAAAAAAAACAACAAAAAACATTAAAAAAGGAAGCATTTATCCCCAGAAGAAAAAGCAAAAGACGACATTATTTAAAAAAATATTTTATGAGAAATATTACGGATGTATGAATCATGCGATATATTAACTAAAATAAGTAGGCCTTGCAACCCGTGTTTGCTGAGTATTCCACAACATTCCAGACAATTTTCTTACATGTTTCAGTTTTTGTACCTGTAGGGCCAAAGTCGTGTTGTACTCTCTGACAACCATGGCGTGGCCAGAGCTGCCTCGCTTTCATGTCGCAAGCCAAACTATACTAATGCTCAACTCTTTCTTTACTTTCACTTAGATTTAGTCGTCTCGATAGTACAACAGTTGTGGACGGCGGACAGCGCATACTTTCCGCACGACCAGTAAACGGAACTACGTCACAGCATTAATCCAAACAAGGAAGAGATAGAAATCAGGGTCGAGATGCGTAATCGGGAAAAAAAATTAGACGAAGTTTGGCGAGGATGCGAGACTCCGGGCTTATTGTGGACCGTTTTAGAGGCAGGCTATTCCAGTTTATGTCAGCGCTGGAGCCGCGGTGAGGTCACATACCCTTGTTGTCTCCCCTTGACACCGATCCCCTAATCCAATAACCACAGATGTGCGAGGGTAGCGACGTTGCTGGAAATGTCCGGAATTCGGAGAAGTATCCCCCGAGCATTGCGTGCTAACTCCGCCTTAGGTTTAGCGTCGATTAAGAGAACTGTCTGGCCCGGATCACAGGCATTAATCTCGCATTAATCTTCCCAGGAGACCACTCTGGATGGCGGTGAGGCCAGTGTGACGAGTGCGCTGACGGATATCGGCACTTGTAGAAAGGACTCCCTCTGTAAATAGTCGAGCTTCCGGTGACTGAGCTAACGATAAGAGGAGAGGGGTTACCACTGTCGCCAGATCAATAAGCACTGTAATTAATGTAAAATATAGGCTGTCCCTTTTTTTTGTACCAGGCAAGATTATCTACCTGTAAGCATTTGGTATTTCCCAGAACGCTAAATTGCGGCATACGAAGGAGGACGAGAAGGGCGAGCTTGTCCGACAGCTTCTACATATCAGAGAATTTATCATTCGTCAATAGCTCGACCGTATTATTTGATATTTTAAAACTTTGAGAAGAGATTAAAGCACACAAAAAGATATTTCTCCATATTTAAATATTATCACTAAAATTTTCCTCATGAGTATGCGCTTTTGTTCTGAAAAATAAAATAAAGCAAAACAAAACAAAGCAAACATCAACAAAATATGCAATAACAAAACATAGAGAAAATTATGTTAAGAATGCAACGAGTAACATTTCTAACAGATCCTGCGAATATTTCGTTCATCTCGTGAATCAGATTTAATTCTCTAGGATGATCACTGTCAGGATTGGTATGACGGCATTGCACACAGCATGAGCGGAGCTAAGTCTCAAGTTTCTAAATCCTCTGCGAAAAGAATATGCTAGCTTGACTCTGTGATCAGCTAAAACCATGTCAAGATTGAATTTCAGAGGGGCTGTAGCTCAAAGTACAGACTTAACTTAAATATTAAAAATCCTAAATTTGTAACTACACCTTCCAAATTGTACGGTATTTTTTAAATGTTATCAATAGTGTACATAATCGAGGCTTCATAGCATTCGAAAATTCATAAGATAAACCCGCAATGCTATTGAAAATACCTCGAAATGAGTCGAGGGAAGGCCAGTAACTCGGTTGTGCAATGCTTTGTATAGAGTAGAGCCCCTTCTGTCAAGAGCGCTCTCTAGTGTTTCCGAGGCGTGAAGAACGAGCCTGACACGCCTTGTTTTCCTTTCCCAGATTTCCTATATGGGTATTTTGTGTCAACACATCACACGTGTTATTTCGCCACAGATCTAAATCAGATAACCAGTTGCTAAATAGTTTGAACAAGAAGGGCTTAATGTCAGAGCAGTGCTTTACCGTATTTCTAATTGAAATAGTAAAACGTATGTAGCCTACATATAATACACGTCATGTCATATACCAAAAGATAAAGCTCATCCCGTTAAAATCTCTCTCTCTCTCTCTCTCTCTCTCTCTCTCTCTCTCTCTCTCTCTCTCTCTCTCTCTCTCTCTCTCTCTCTCTCTCTTTCTGTCTCAATGTTATCTATGTACCTATATCTCTTGAATCTGTACTCATGTTTGTAAGCCGTGAAATATCTAATTTCATGTCTTTAAATTTACCAATATAATACTCCTCTTTAGCATGCCTAAAGTGCGCTATTGATTTAGTTTCATCTTTCCCCCCCTCAGCACAAAATTTCGAGATCTTAGAGAATGTTAAACAATGTAAAACTTCCACTCCAGCTAACTTTCCACCTCCTGGCGACTCTCTCCTCTCCGCCCTCTCCCGACTTGTACCGTGCTAATCGGGCAACTAGCGTGAACCAAGTTAGCTTCTCTCAGCTCTAAAAGCATCACTTCATCTACTTCTGACCAAGCGCAACTGCCACGGACACAGATTTTAACGCATGGATGAACTAGACTGGAAAAATATAAACACTTTGCTTGCCCTATCCTATTAACTTGATCTTTATCAACTATTTCTTGCATAATTAAGCTCTAGGGTCTTACCACCTTTCGCCCCCCCATCTCTTACTATTTAAAAACTGTCTTTTAAGGCAGAAGCCTTAATGGTGGAAAAAGAGCGAGGGGATAAGATAAGATTTGAAAAGGTTTTAATAATTAAAAAGGAAAAAAGGAGGTAAAAGAGAGGCAAATAGAAAAAAAATCATGGAGGGGGAGATGAGAGCTGGATAGATAGATAGATAGATAGATAGATAGATAGATAGATAGATAGATAGATAGATAGATAGATAGATAGATGATAGATAGGTTGATAGAAGGATAGAGAGAGATCGAGAGCGAGAGAGATGAGAGATAGATGGATAGATAAATAGATAAATAGATAGATGATAGATAGAAATGTATATGGAGAGAGAGAGCAAGAGAGAGAGAAAGAGAGAGAGAGAGAGAGAGAGAGAGAGAGAGAGAGAGAGAGAGAGAGAGAGAGAGAGAGAGAGAGAGAGAGAGAGAGAGAGAGAGAGAGAGAGAGAGAGAGAGAGAGAGAGAGAGAGAGAGAGAGAGAGAGAGAGAGAGAGAGAGAGAGAGAGAGAGAGAGAGAGAGAGAGAGAGAGAGAGAGAAACACATACGCGCAATTCAAATTTACCTCATACAAATCTGTGCAGTGGGAACAAGATTATCATCACCATTACATCATCACATTTCTTAAAACAGGGAATTGGTAAGGTCTAATGTCTTTGGCCTGTTGATGTTTCTTCATATGGAAGAATGGGAAGAAAAAAGCCATGATGTACCAGTATTTACGGCATCACTCAACAGACGCACCCGAGACCCTCTAGATAATTATTGACATCAGCATAATGAAAATTTTTATCATATTCAACTTTGATCTTCAAAGTTTCTGACGAATACCAATTCCTCTTTTTGTTGGATTAATCCCTAATCTGAAGTGCCAAAATGGACCAAAGTTGTAAAAAAAAAATAATTGTATATACATGTATAGAGAGGAAAAAAAACCTTTATTGGATAAGCTAAAATAGGCCTGATATTTTTGTAAAATATAACTCATCCTTAAGTAATCTTACAGTTTTTCTGTTCTGCAAAATATGAAGTTTCTCCGCAATGTAAAGCCAGCCTAATAAGATTTAAGTTTGATTCTAGATTCATTGATTATCCAAACAACCAACCGCTCTCTGTTTGGCGAAAAAACCCTAACATGTAAGTTTAAATAGAAACTAGATTCTAAAAAGTTAAATGTTAGTCTAATAAGAGAATGAAAGAATAAAAGATGGAAAAACTAACTTAGAACATCTTGTAAGGTGTCATGTATCAAAAAATATTTGTAACAAAAATATTTTTACTCTTGCTAAATTGAAGTTTCATGATTGTGTAGTTCATGTGATCATTAAGACCGAAAATTGTTTTGGCTGTAGTTGCAAGTAGTAGTAGTAGTAGTAGTAGCAGCAGCAGCAGCAGCAGCAGCAGCAGCAGTAGTAGTAGTAGTAGTAGTAGTAGTAGTAGTAGTAGTAGTAGTAGTAGTAGTAGTAGTAGTAGCTGCAGCAACAGCAGCAGCAGCAGCCGCAGTAGAAGTAGCAGTAGTAGTAGTGGTAGTAGTAGTAGTAGTAGTAGTAGTAGTAGTAGTAGTAGTAGTAGTAGTAGTAGTAGTAGTAGTAGTAGTAGTAGTAGTAGTAGTAGTAGTAGTAGTAGTAGTAGTAGTAGTAGTAGTAGTAGTAGTAGTAGTAGTAGAACGAGTAATAGTATTAAATAAATATCTTTCACAGTAATTTGCCTTTTTGTTGGTAGTTTTCGAAGCCCAGACAATGAGGCCCCTTTTAATAATTATGTCCTAAAACCCCTAAATCTCATAATATTTCTCATCACTTCTGCGGGCTCGGCGACTAGAGAAGCAGGTCGTCAGCATAGGAGATTCGTGTTGACAACTGCAAGGACAGGGCAGCCACCGTGACAAAGAATGACCAGTGTCCTGGCGCAACCGGACACGACAGGCTTAACTAAATTCCATTGAGGTGATGTTATTAGTATCTGTCGGCCGAGGAAAGCCGAGAATCTATCTAGTTTTTGACCATCGAGCCAACTAAATGGAAGCGCCACTGGAGGATAGGAAGGACCTTGTCCGAATGTCCAGCCGGCGCCAGATACCCTGGAACTTTAATACAGCCTCCGAGGAATTAGCCTCTGCGTCTCAAACGGGCCATGTCCCACATGCTGCCTGTTACTGTGTTATACAGTTTAGGAGAAGTTCAAATGATTCAATGGTAGCCAACTCACAGTCAAAGGAGTTACTATTAGGAAAATGATTTTTTTTTTTTTTTTTTTTTTTACTTTGTCGTGTTGGTAAATGCGTAAATTATATTTAGAAGCAGCACATTCTTTTAATATACCTGAGACTCTAGAGGACATATTGCCGCAGCAAGATATTATAATAGAGAGAAAATAGGGAAAGAGATATGTATAAGATTATATTTACAGATGGACATAAGATAAGAGAAAGATAGGTAGATTAGATAATTAGATAGTAAGGAAGGTTGAAAGATAGATACATAGAATTGATATATAGATCGATAGATTAAAAAAATAGATAAATGTATAGATAGATATATAAAAAGATGGGTTAATCAAGAAAGACAGAGAGAGGAAAGAGAGAGAGAGAGAGAGAGAGAGAGAGAGAGAGAGAGAGAGAGAGAGAGAGAGAGAGAGAGAGAGAGAGAGAGAGAGAGAGAGAGAGAGAGAGAGAGAGAGAGAGAGAGAGAGAGAGAGAGAGAGAGAGAGAGAGAGAGAGAGAGAGAGAGAGAGAGAGGAAGCCTCGTCAATGAGAAATAAATAATTTAGTTTAAAAAATGTGCATACAACATTGAGATAATCTAAGACAACTTGAAAATTGAGATCGCAATGGGACACCGGGCTATTTAGGAAGTGTCATGAAATTATAGGATGGAAAATCCGAGCGGGAATAACCTCATTCAAACCAATATCTAAAATGGGAAAGAGTATGTAAAGAAAGAAAAAAGTCACGGTAATTACAGTGTATTAGGGGTCTTAAGCGTTTTTTTTATTTACCGCTTTGACCGGGACAATCCCTGTAGAAGACTGAAATCAACTATATAGAGTTTTACAATAGGCTCTTAGGAAGTTCTATGATTCAAATGAGTTTCTGAGTTTTTTTTTCTCCTTCTTAAAGGCAACTGTTTCAATATATGTTTTTAATAATTATAGTTATGCGTTTTTGTATATTTCTTAAGAATAAAATAATATTATGTTCATAACTATATAACTGTTTCGTTTAATTTTTCAACTTATTATTTTGTTGTTCACAATGATAATCGTTGTTTTTCTTTACAGAGAATATATTCGCTTCTAGCAGATTATGTCATGCCAGAGTGACGATGTTATCATTTAAGAGCCTGTCGCCAGTAATCGTCCAGGTCCACTCCCTGTTGATGGCCGTCTGGCGACCACCCGTCACTGACCACTGAGTTCCGAGGCCACGCTCTGGTAGCCAATGCAAACAGAGGATGTGGCGGCTGAAGATAATCGGTAATCAGGGTTGAACTATCCCTACCAGCGCCAGAGAATGAAAAGAGAAGTAAAGGCGAAGGCGACCAGACTGAAGAGACATGTAGAGAAGAGCTTCGTCACCATTGGAACGATTGGAGGAAGCCCATGCCGGTAGAGGATGAGAGACTGGCGGAGAATCTGGACAGACTTGCCCGCTGATGTGTGACAGGGATGGAGATGGCTGTGGAAACTTGAGATGAGCATGAAATCGAATAGAGAACCATTGGGGTATTCAAAGCTGCTCCCGCCAGTGTTTACTTTGCCGGTATAACTCCCGCCTCCTCGCCTTCTAAACCTTCATCATCCTTTGCCTCCTGCATGACCCCGTCGTTGGACCTGGGTAGACGTTACACCATCCAAATTTTTGGCTGGCGTGGCTAGCTGCCAGCTTGGCCTGTCTGCCTGTCGACATGGCAGCTACACCCATGTCTGATAAGATTCGAATCTTGCGGTTCTACTTTTTTCCCTTTTACTTGTAAATATCAAAAGGGAAAATCGCCGAAATAGCTTTACGATGAGTTTGACTTGCAAGGACTGCATAATGAAATCAAGAAACATTGGTTATTCTTTATTCAATGGTCCCGGTCATACACTGACATCAAAATTACCCCAGGCTTAATTTTAGGCGTCGACTCCTTACATGCCCATCCTATAGAGCGATACCACAACCTGAGAGGTGAACGGAGTGGCCTCACACAGACTAGAAACATTGTGGGGTTAACACTTTTTAAAACAAAGTAATGTAAGAGGCGATTTACAATAAACTAGATATGACTATTTCAGTGGAATAATGAGGATGTGCCCATACCGGGGGAAACATGACCACTCTTAAGGATAAAAGAACAATGTTTCGAGTGACATGATTGTTACACAACCCGCTTCAGTAATTCGTACCTATTCTCTGCCGGAATAATTAAAACATTCTACACAAACTTTTCTCTAATTCTACATAAAAAACCCCGTAGCAAAAATTAACAATAAAATTCCGTAAAATCTGAAACCACACGGAACTTACCTTTTATTTTATTAACGGAGAAAACATATTGTTCCCAAATAATCTGTAAAGTTTCTTAACAATTCTATCTTAAAATGTAATTGACGTTTAAGAGATCTTATTGTATCATGGGTTGGTTATTTCAAAAGCACTCAAACGCAGCATAATGTGTTTTGCTCTTTTCATCACATACATCCAGTTTGACTGACAAAACAAATAATTTATAATTATGTAAAATACTATTCAAATGTATCACTGGCGAAATCGCCCCTTTCTTTAAACAAATTCTTTTAATCTGTTGATCACGCTTAACGTGCATTAAAAGTAAAGGAAAAAAAAACACCTTGATAATTTGGAACTTTGCTTGCAAACTCAATCAATATGACAAGTAAGATAAACCAGGCACATCTTGTAAAGATTGTCCGTGTTGGAAGTTTGCAGTGGGCTTAGTCTCTAAATTAATGCAAATCTTCGCGATGGCCCGAGCTCTTGGTGTTGCCAGTTTCCAGAAGAAATTGGAACCAAATCAATTAATTCGAGCTTGAGGCGGTGAAGCGTTATCTAAAGTGTAAGCATCTTAAATTTGGAAATTCTTGATACCTTTTCTCTTTCTGTTCTGTTAATAGTAATCTTTGAATGATTATCTCAGAAAGGTTTCACACACTTTCATTACTTATTTAAAGAAAATATAAATATCTGTCACAATGTATCTAATATCTCGGATGGTAGCAACAACAATGGATTTCATAATCATGAAGTAAAAATTCTTGAGGTCATCTCTGATTAATTGTTTGACATCAAGACTTACATGACAGTCACTGTGGCGCTTACTTAAATTCTGGCCATGGTTTCTACATGAGTATGTAAGATGGTATTTTAAACATTGATCAGAAAATATTAAACTTGATTTTCTTTGTCTAACAAAGAAAAATCCTGATACTCTCGAGCGTATTGTTGAAAGTGGAAAAAAAATATTTTTAATTCAATTGCTCAACCTGTTATAAACAACAAAACTGAACATTGTTTTATGTCATCTCGTCATATAACTAACAATCCACAATTTCTGCTGAAATATACAATGAAATTCTAACAGGAAATAACAATAAGCTGTTCTGAGAACAAGTTGTTATGCCGGTAAAGCCACGAAAATCTGGCACATCTCAGAGCCTCATAGGAGACTAGCTTTGTGACCAGGATGTGACAAGCTCATCCTAGATTTGAATTCTCCAATAGCTAAAGAGGCGGAGGATCTTTTCTCACTGAGCGCACTCAAGGTTGCCTGCCAAAGCTTCGTTAGAAAAAAAGAAAAAGACTTGATAGTCGAATGAAATCCACCATAAGTCAATAATCAAGACGAAGCAAAGTAGATAATGATAACTGTTAAATTGATGGGAATTGTTAGAATTTAAAATCTAAGTGCTCTTCTCCTATATATATATATATATATATATATATATATATATATATATATCTTTCATAATCCTTCTTTTCCTAAATTTCTTTTGTTGCTCTTCATCTTCTTCTTCTTCTGCAAGAAAGAAAGAAAGAAAGAAAGAATAATGCACATATTTAGAATTGTAATCAGATTATATAAAATTCAGTATTAAATTTGATATTAATTTTCATATTGCCAAGTTCAAGAGCTCAACGCTGGATCCACTTATTTCAATAATATCAACACCTTTTGCCTGAGATGCCACCTCTAACGAAATAGAGGAACACCAGATGAAAAGTTGTAATGACATCTTCACACCTTGAACCCAACGGCAAACTTCTCGGATCCTCCCAAAGTCCTGTCGAAGGCAAAAGAAGACGGTGTCTTAGGAGTTTCTAGGACTATAATTAGGATGCTAATTAATCAATAAAGTCAACACTCCATAGCGATAATTACACTCTGGAGATAGCCAGGGATACTCGTCGACCACACCCTTTAAAAGTTCAAACCACCAGACTACCACAGCAGGTCACTCGATATCATTAAGGCTTAATAGAACTTATCAGTCTGTGCGGTGGTGCATGTTGCATTCTAAGCGAGATAAGCTATCTCCAGATACCCATTAATACTTCAGGATTGCGTGAGGACTTTTTAAAAGCTTTTGCAACTTTGAGTATCGAACGATATAAATTTTTATTTCAACCTTAAAGTACAGCATAGAAATCCCACAACGGTTTGAATTTTTTAAAATAAGAATTATTCTCTAAGTAGTCACTGATTAAATATATTGATTGAACTCAATGATTTTACGCCCAACATTCAGAACTTTGACTTCGGATGTGCCTTCTCAGGAACTGTTAACGAGACCAAGCAAGACTTAGATCTGTTGATAAAATGTTTATGTAAGGATATTGCTAATTCATCATGGGAATTGGTGCCGAATAAATGCGACAGGTAGTTGAATGATAAAGTCCACCCGGGCAATAAGATTTCTATCAAAAGCATGGGAATTAGTCTAAAAAAACTTTCTCCATCCTTTAATTCATCAAAGTCAGTAAATTAAAGAATACGTACTCTTCATCTTAAACAAAAGAGAGAAAACGAAAGAGAGATGCAAGGAGAGACAGCGAGGGAGAAAGAGAGAAAAAGAAAAAAAAGAGAGAGATATATATATATATATAGAGAGAGAGAAAGAGACAGAGAGAGAGAGAGAGAGAGAGAGAGAGAGAGAGAGAGAGAGAGAGAGAGAGAGAGAGAGAGAGAGAGAGAGAGAGAGAGAGAGAGAGAGAGAGAGAGAGAGAAAGACACACACACATACACAGAGACACACAGAGAGACCGAGACAGAGAGAGAGACACACACACAGACACAGAGAGAGAGACCGAGAAAGAGAGGGAGAAAGAGAGAGAGAGAAAGAGAGAGAGAGAGAGAGAGAGAGAGAGAGAGAGAGAGAGAGAGAGAGAGAGAGAGAGAGAGAGAGAGAGAGAGAGAGAGAGAGAGAGAGAGAGAGAGAGAGAGAGAGAGAGAGAGAGAGAGAGAGAGAGAGAGAGTTCCAACATGTTTCGCCACACTGTTCCTGATGGGCGAGAATGCGCCTCAGGCCTGGAGGTGCCTGGTGTGAAGAGACGGACCCTTCCATTCTAGCGCGATACAATCAACCTAAGTGACCAATTTGCTCTCGCGTGAAGATCTCATTGATTAAATGCGGCATTCTAAAGGCGTAGAGAAGAATTTATTTTCTAACGTAACTTTGTTCTCAACTATAAAAACACGTCCCCTAAGTCTTTCTGAAAGCCATTGAAGGAACAAAGGATTTGCCATAAAGCGCAAAGGCACTTGTCAAAGAAACTTGAAAGCTAAAGGTCTTATCCAAAGTATTACAGTAAAAGCCTTAGTTTCTCTTAGATAAGAGATCATCTGGGGAGAAAAAGTCTTTGAAAGTATAAAACTGTGTGGCATATTACATTGAAGATCTACAACATTGTCCAAAAAAAAAAAAAAAAAATACCAAATACCAAAATGAACAAATTACTTCTTCTTTAGAAACACTATCTCAATCTCAAACAATTAAAATGATGATAGCATTTCGAGAACTTCTACAAAAAGACGGATTAAAACCTTTACAAGCTTTCTCCAGCTTTTGCCTCAGCCTCAAAGATAATTTTTATGTTTTATTTAGGATTTGATGTTTCTATACATGAATGATCTAAAAGTACTTTTGAAGATATCATGGAGCCTCTTACTTAGGATGAGAAAAGCTTTGGTAGTAAAAGGTTTTCTTTAAAAAAAAAACAACAACAACAAAAAACGATCCTCTTTTTATCCCAAGAAATAAATGGTAAAGCAAGATATGAAAATCTCGAATATTCTTGAAAACAGGTCCATTCTGAACGTTTAAAAATGTTTTAAACCATAAGCTAAAATTAGGCGTTAGTTGCGTAACGTCTTTCCCTTTATTCAAAAATGGAAGAGTACAAAAACATGCACAGCAATGGGCTCTCCATGAGAAAATCAATGTTATAGAACTGCCCAAAGTAGCAGAGTTATAAAATCTAATCTCACCATAAAGAAGCTCACTCTTAAGATAGGTAAATAGAGAAATGAGGGAAGAGATGTAGGTAAAGTTATAGAGAAGGCTTAAGATTCATTTAAAGAGGATAACTGAAAAATCCCTTAATGGCTTTATTACCGAACTGAAATTAACACTGAACTTCTAAACCGTGGATTAATCGACCGGAGTTTTTACTTATTAGAGGTTTAGGGCATTTACGTTTTATTTCATATCGGATCTTCGTAAAAGTCGGCTAGTTGAAGGTATTTGAAGCTATTAATCAACCGAAAACCAGATGTAGCCTTTCTGACCATTCATGTCACCTGTTTGATCGGCAAGGTGAAGCGCACGTCTCACATTCTCAGCTGAATCACACATTGACTTATCCAACAGAAAGACATCAATGAAAGTTTGCGCTTTAATTCAAGCCTATTTTTTTCTTTAAATCAAAGTTACCATTTACTACATTTACCACAGGCTATACTCACAGAATGATGCATCAAACCGGAAGTCCTCCTACATCCAGCCCAGACTGTCTTATTACAGAGGGAGGGTAATTTGCCGCGACACCTAAGGCATCAAGGGGAGGTCACTAACAGCTTTTTGGCATGGAAGTAAAGTCAACAGCTTTATCTTCCTCTCACCTTAGTACCTCCCCTGCATAAGAAGTCTATTGAGATCAAAGATCAGGTCTGGATTGCTTTCGTTCCTCAAGCATCAAAGGTCGAGTAACATTTTTGAGATTTTGTTATAATCTGAAATACAAACTTGGCGACCATATTTGTGATTATGTTGATACAGGCGCGTCACTTGCAGAATTCAGGAAAAAAAAAAACTAATTCTATCTTTCCCCTATCTATTTAAAGATTCTTCCAAACACTCATTATGAGGCTTTAAAATCCTACACAAAGTGGCATGAGCTGTATTTACTTGTGAAAATATATGCTATTTATACTTACATGGTAATGAACATTTTAAAGGATCCATAAACAAACTTGAATTTTACAAAACTAGCTTTGTATTCTTAAATGTAAAAAAATATAAAACAGACACCAACTTGAACTCAAGGACAATAAACTTAGTAAAAGCAATTATATTTGATTTAGAGGACGTTGTGTTTTAATAGCTTCTTTAGTTTATTGTCCTTGAGTTCAAATTGATGACTTTTATATTTTTTTTTTAATTTCAAAAAATCTTCGGTCACCCCTGCATTTTAGTAGATCCTGGAACTAAAGCTGTATGTAGTATTTCAAGAATTGTGATCTAGCTTTTATAGTAACTGTTTTATCTGTTATTAGTAAGTGGAGCACCCAACAAATCGGTGTAATTGATGCTATAAGAGCAATAAGATGGTCCTTTGGTTGAATTGTGGTTCAGGCTATGTGTTGATAAAGGTGGATCTCATTTAACTAGCCCTGCCATTGGCTTTAATTACAGTACCAAGAACAGCAAAAGGTGGATCTCATTTAACTAGCCCTGCCATTGGCTTTAATTACAGTACCAAGAACAGCAAAAGCCAATAAGGTTATTAGAACTAGTCATAAAACTCCGGGCTTTGAAACAAAGCTGATGTTCTCTATAAAATGCTTGCAGCCCTGATGGCTAGCTGCTCCAAGAAGGATGAAAGTTAGAAAACAGCATCAGCAAGAAAAGATGATACAATGTATACAAAACTCGAGGTTATGATGCAGATATATTCATTAGGGTCTCAGAAAAATCCAATGATATGTCTAACCATGCAGGTATCAGTATGCCTATTTCATTTTTAATACGGAACTCACCATCTATGCTTCATGACAATCTTTTTTTTTTATCGATCTATTCATCACTCTCATCTGTACATTACATTATCAGTCTATTCATATGCGTGCCCGCAAAATGTTAATCTTTGGTCGGCCTCAGTTTTTCTCTCTTTTTTTGTGTGTGTGCTTTTAAATGTTTTTTCTAGTCAACGCAGCCAGTCAATCAATAATCCAATCAATTACTTAATCACTTCTCAATTAATCAATAATTACGGAAGTCAAACCATGAATGAAAATTCCTAAGTTAGAAAGTAAAGTGTTGAATCAATAAACCTTTATGTCCAACATTTTAAAAAATAAGTTCTATTTAGAATTATATGCTATGTAAAATGAAAAGGAGGGAAAGTTAGGTAAAACTTCAATGTCTGATAGAAGCGAAACAGGTACTAACAATATTACAAGAGTAAAATGTTAATTGCAAATTTCTACTTAAGAGGAAAGAATGGATGTTCCCTTTTTAAAACTCTCCAATAAACAATAAGATAAGTTATTGATGAAAACACTGTTGGATTCTAGTAATCTGAATCTAAATAACATTCCACAATATTGTTGTCTTTTAGGTCACCATGATTATTGGTCACAAAAGTTTGTATATCACATGGAAAGGTGGGACCTAATGAAGTTTAAAATGAGAAATCAGTTGATTCTGTAGTTTTTAAAATCTTCTGGGAGATCCATTGAAACGCTTCTTAGACGGCTATTAACTGATCCGACATAACAAAATATGCCGCAGCTAGGCATCCATGAAGAAAGAAAGAGGCTAGAACTTCCGAAAAAACAAAAAAAACAAAAAACAAGAATAAACCCCGCCCAAAAAAAAAAAAAAAAAAAAAAAAAAAAAAAAAAAAAAAAAAAAAAAAAAAAAAAAACCCAAAGCAAAACAAACAAACAAAAAAACACCTTAAAGTTGATTCTTTTCAACATTGTGTCAATATTCTTGAAAACTTTTTGTAGAGATCAAAATCGATAAATTAAACTTTTACGACAAAATCCATGGTCTAAATCTAAATCTGACTAACTATAAATTCGGCTGATCTCCGTCATCATGGCAAAGCGTCTAGTAATCAGCAGGTGTCAGGTGTGCAGAGAATGAGACAGAAAAATATCATTGGATGAAGTTAAGAGGTCGGATCGGCCAAGAGATGCCACAAAAAAAAAAAAAAAAAAAAAAATGCATAAAGGTACTCTGTCTCTCGGGAATGTAAATCTGTTTATCTGTAAATTTGATTTAGCATACAAGAAAAATTAATGTTTGAAAATAGCAATAAATGTTCTTTTTTACAAATTGACCGACCCATTCCTATTGAAAAAGAAATGTACGTCATTATTCTATCACTCAATCGTCTAAAATTACTCTCGGTCTGACATTGAGATTAATTATAATACAGATCTGTAAGTCCCAAAACCCGTGCCGAGACCCAATCTGCGACCGCCATAACAGTTTGTCTGAAGGCGTAAACAATTGATTCGTTGCTATGGTTAATCGTAAACATGAATATGTAAATAATGCACATGCCTCCAACGAAAAAACAAATTAACTTTTAAAAAGATTATGATAGTGAACATTATATTAATTTCTGACGTAAATTAATTAAAATTGGAGAAGGGAAGAATAAAAATTATTGATGTGACAAAAGTGAAACAAGCATTCACTAGAAGCTAAATTTAGATCAATGGAAATTTACAACTAATAACGTAGACTAGAAAGGATTTTTTTCTTTTTTCTTTTCCCTTAATAGCAAGTTGAAATAAACTGTTTTCAAAGGATAAAAAGCTACTAAATAATCTCTCTCTTTCTCTCTCTCTCTCTCTCTCTCTCTCTCTCTCTCTCTCTCTCTCTCTCTCTCTCTTGTTTCTTTCTCAATCTGTCTTTTATTTTCTTCCTTATAAGCCACTTTTAAAAGTAAAATAGATCGCAGATGCATGTCAACCTGACATGTAAGATGCACCGATGTGACCTTCACGGGTTGGTTGACAAAATTTTCAGACTAAAAGAAAAGGCGGATTTTCGCATTCCGGACTTTGGCGGCCTCACACGAAGAGAGATTTGTAATATGTTCTATTCGTTTATTATTCAGTGATCTGAAAAGAATAGGATTTGAAAATAGCCTTAACAATATCATAAACAACGATGGTCTTTGGTGTGTAATGTTAACATGTCGATAATTTTACAATGATTTAAACCATATCTAGACAAGCACGACGTTGAGTAAAGAGCATTTAAATGGAATAACTTGAACTGCCTTTCCTTGTTCGTGGCGAACTATATTTTGTTTTTACGCCTATAGTAATAGCAGAAAGGTCCAGTATTGTTTAACATGAAAGAAGCTCTTTAGGCTATTTGGCTTATTGATATGCATCTTTAAATGGCAAGTTCAAAAGCCTGCATAAAAATAATTGAACTTGCGATGTAAAATGTGCTTTATGGCTTGTTTATTAACATATTGGATTGAAACATATCCTAGGTTTATCTGTAGCAGCACATTGTTCATGCAGCTGTAACGGTATAAGTGTTCTTAAAGCTTTATTTTTCATTCAAACCTAAATCTTAAAACACTTACCTGATTATTACAGATGTGAAGTTTACACCTGCCTTTTCAGCATATATTATTTTTCAAACGTCCTCAAATAATAAATTTCATGAGCTTTTTCTGTGAAAATCATGTGACCATGAAAATTTAAACCGTTTTAATGTATTTGAATGATTTGCATCAGCGCTCATGATATGAAAGTATCGCATCAAAAATTGAAAAGAAAATCTATTGCCAAGGCAAACTTTTCCTCTACACTGCTGTTTTTTTCATGAAAATGGTCATTTATTCTTTACATGCCTACTTCACTTATAGAGAACCAAAAGCAAAAACAACTTAACAAACAAGGGACAGAGGAAACTAAAAGTTACCAAATATAAGAGCATTACCTTGACCGTTTGTTTATTGTCCGCCTAAAAAGTACAAAGCGTTTTCGTTGTCTTTTTGACATAGAAAAGAAAATCTAACCGATCATATTTTGCATTTCTCTTTACAGTTTAATATTTGCTTTCTTTCTAGTAACTTTTCTCCCGCAACAAATTTATTTTCTTATCTTGTTGCTTAAATTATTTATAGACATTTTTTGTTTCTCAGTTACCCCAAATAGCTCGCAGTTTTTATAATTATACATTTAAATAAATTCACCCTCTCCTCTTCATCCTCAACACTCTCTCTCTGTCTCTCTCTGTCTCTCTCTGTCTCTCTCTGTCTCTCTCTGTCTCTCTCTGTCTCTCTCTGTCTCTCTCTCCGTCTGTCAGTCTGTCTTTTTTTTCACTGTCACTATATATATATATAAATTATATCTCACTCTTCTAGCTACATTAATTATCCCGTAACAGTCTGTCACTAAATACCCAGAAACATCCAATAAAAGAATTCAGTACAAGTACGAGTTTCCAGAGCAAAAACCTTGACTTGTGGCCAATGATTGCAATATTAAGGAAATATGTAAATGGTGAGTGAGATGGAAAAATGCTCAGATGGAATTAATAACTGACGGTGGACTCCTACTTATCATACTTTTCATTGGGTTTAGCCTTCATATTCTACTCTGTTGGTAATGAAAACATCAAAATTTCCGGCAATATTGAATTCAATAAAGTTTAGTATCAGACTATAAGTAATGTGCATCTTCATATTACACCATGTGTATTGTAATTCCATAGATAACTATTACTTCCCCTTGACGTCTTTCCTGCCTTGCTTATCAACAGAAAGATTTTTGAGAGCGTTTTACCAACAGAAGTACCTTTAGCAACACATTACACTCAATTGACACCATTTCAGTGCTTTGATAACTTTGTTATTTTGTTTTCCTTGGCGGAGCAACATGGCATCCACCTTAAATCAATAAATAAATGTACCGATTGATATCCTAAAGAACATGGAGACACTTTTTTTAGAGTAAGAAATGACTTTAATATCTGATATAAAGAGAAAATTTTGATTCAATCCACCTTACTATATGGATATTCATTTTCCTCATTTTGCGTTCTTACTTCTGTTACTTTTTCTTCAATCATTACTGCAAATTTCAGCTTGTATCATGAAGGCCTATGTATATTTCTTACAAACCTTATCACTTTAATAACAGTCATGTTTCCATTGCGTTAATACAGACACAATAATTATCTTAGTGGTTGTCTTTGTGTCTTCCTCACTCTCTTCTAGATCCAGTTGATTTTAGGGGTTCATCTGCACAGTCATTTCCTCTCATCTTTTTATGTCCTGCCTTGCAGTTATTCCAAACACCACCAAAAATATAACATCCCTTTCAGCCAAAGCTTTCCTTCACCCATTATGTTGTTAACCACGCCGATAAAATGCAGCACTCAAAGCAGCGCCAGCCATCTTTCCGATCTCATCATACAGCTTTTAACCTCTCTTTGGGAGCAATGTGAAAAATCTGTTCGGTTATCATAGTGGTTTGATTTCGTGTCCATCCAGTTTATTTATGTTATCACACGGTAATGGAAACTGGCTCTTTCTCTCATCTCGCCTCAGTCGTGTTTCTAATGGGTGGATGGCGAAGAAATAAAACTAAGTCTGAAGCAAAAACGAATATGTAGAGATCAAACCGCTGTGAGAAAGCCATTATTGGAGGCCAAATTATTACCCTGTCAAGGGAAGCAAATCATCGAAAGAAACACTATCTATCATAGTTGATTCTATAGCTTCCGGTATCTTCATCTCGATGACCCATTTGGCTCGTGTCAACGATTACACGCGCATGCGCTAAAAGATTGGGTTCCCTTCCGCTGGTGAGGAAAAGTGCCGCGAAGTTAAGCAGCTATCGCTGTTGTGCTTATGGCAAATTGGCAATATGTAGTCTGTGCAGGTTGTTTAATTTATCTTGCCACAACATATTTAAGAAAGGTTAAAATGCTGATAATAGTTTTGTTATTTCTTCTTTGTCCCGAAATTATAAATTTGTGTGCCTATTTCCTTTTATAGAGAAAGAGAAAAAGAGATAGAGAGAGAGAGGGAGAGAGAGAGGGAGAGAGGTTTGACTAGAAAAAAGCGTTCTTATTTTTTTTAAAAATTCTTCACTTCAATATTTTTTTTTGGCGTTGCAGCCACAAATTTTACATTGGAATAATTTTTTTTTTTAATGGCGATGACATTTTCTGTCTCTTTTTTCACACTACGCCGATTCAATGGCTTTGATTTTGCTTCATTTTGTTTTATTTTTTTTTTCGCTAATAATTATTTCAGTGTAAACCCAAACTTTCCAACCTAAATGATTTCCTCCTCCTACTCTCTCTCTCTCTCTCTCTCTCTCTCTCTCTCTCTCTCTCTCGAATATATATATATATATTCCGCTCCATTTCTCATACTCATACAGACATTAAAAGACTATCACAATATTGTACAGAAAAGTTAAGTTTGCCCAATGAAATTGACGCATCACCATTTCCAGGCAAGACTAACCGGATTTCCTTTGCACTGTCGCATACACAAATGCGTATTGTATGCATCTGCGAGGCATAATTATGAAATAGACACTACTCTGTTCATGGAGCTGTACCCCTCCCGCTCCTAGCACTCACAGGGTCTGTTCGCACGTGTATTTGCCCTGTTTGTCGATGTTTCAGGTTGTACAGATAACTACTTTTTTCCTATATGATGAGTCTACAGTGTAAAGATAACACTTTATTAATTTCAGACACGCAGTTTGTCCTGTCACGGTTTTATATTCTATGGAAAAAATGCATAAGAGATCATTTCACAGCGTTTTGAGGTTAAAAACCTTTCTCTTTGTTTCACATGACCTTCTGCAGAGGTGAGCAAGTTAACTCTTTTTAATTTAAAAAAAAAAAGGTTGTAGTAAATAGAACATATCATTGTGATGAATTTCAAGGGTCATCAGTCTGTTCCTGCTAAAATAACGGCCACAATTACCATCATCAACTTTTCATAAAGTCTTGATATAAAAAGTACGATTTCATTAGCCTCTGCAAGAGGATTACCCACTGGACGACTGAAAAAAAAATCCTTAAGGTTTAGCCTTACTGAGCTTAAATCTCGGTCAACATAATAGAAAGTGGCCCCAAGCACAATCCTCTGGATTGCAGAGTGCTGTGCTCCGAGGCGCTCGCCTACTGATTCGAATTACTAACTCGGTTTTTGTATTAAAAAAAAACCAGTTACCTAATTTTATATAATTGCAATTCCTTATAGATTCTTTTAAAGGGTTACTATCATGTTTGTACATAACAAAATGCGGAAATTTATAGTTTAACAATAAGAGCCATGAAGTATCTTTTAATTAGTTGGGAAATCATTAGCTGTTTTTTTTTTTCCGTTATATGATTATAACTGTTTAAATGACGAGTCTCTCAGAACACGTATGAATTGTAAAATAAACCTAGATTTTTAATGAAAATGATAATATGCGCACTAGGCAAAGGTTTATATTTTCATAATAATAATAATAATAATAATAATAATAATAATAATAATAATAATAATAATAATAATAATAATAGTACTACTACTACTACTACTACTACTACTACTACTACTACTACTACTACTACTACTACTACTACTACTACTACTACTACTACTACTACTACAACGACTACAACGACTACTACTACTACTACTACTACTACTACTACTACTACTACTACTACTACTACTACTACTACTACTACTACTACTACTACTACTACTACAACGACTACTACTACTACTACTACTACTACTACTACTACTACTACTACTACTACTACTACTACTACTACTACTACTACTACAACGACCACTACTACTACTACTACAACGACCACTACTACTACTGCTACTGCTACTGCTACTGCTACTGCTACTGCTACTACTACTACTACTACTACTACTACTACTACTACTACTACTACTACTACTACTACTACTACTACTACTACTACTACTACTAAAATAATGCCAGGCATGGAAAACTTATATGCATCATGCTCCCAAGAATTCAACAATTCTTAGAAACATAACCAATTCATCTCAATGATTTGCTTTCCTTGATTATATTTTATGGAAAACACTCGCTCCAGCAGGAGAAGATTTTATTTTCCACATCCTGCAAGTTTATCCAACAACAACCCCTCTCCTGCCAACTCATCCCTCATCCTCAATCTTGCACCCCCAGCTGCCGTCAACTTTATGTAGCCTCCTCACCCTCTCCCACACACACACACACACACACACACACTCTATCTAATCCCCCCAGGCCCCGACCAGTGAGTGTATAAAACCTCTGCTTCTCAAATAAACGAACCAGTTTCCGGTTATGTGTTTTCGCTAAGCGCCCTCCACGCGCCACCTCTATTGTTTTCTCTGGTTGCATTTCCGAAGGCGTTCAACTCACTAAAACCTCTGCAAACAGTTGGCCACCCGACTCGGACCTCTAATTAAGACAGGTAACGCGTGCCAAGGCTTGCACGATTTATTTCCCAAATTATGTCGTCACATATCGGTTTACTTTTAGAAACAAAGATTTATACCTCGGTACGAAAAATCGACCCACAGCTTTTTATGGAAACGTCAAATAAAAAGGCAGGTTTCTCATTTTTTTTGGCCTTTTGTTTGTTTGAAATCCAAAAAGTAATCGCTTTCCTCACCATTTTATCCTTAAAATCAGAGGTACTAGAAAAATTACTCGGTGGAGCAATTATCCCACCGTCAAATTTTGGCATGCGATATTCTAGTGGTAATACTGATCAGATCTCATCTAAGCAGCCCTACCCTAAAGTTTGACCCAAGGTTACAGTCTCTGGGACGGCAGAGCTACAATGAATTTTTTCTTAGTTGTCTCTAGGACTGAAAATAAGCATCCGGCTCTGCGCTTCTGTTGCAACCCTGAATAAGGGTACAACACTTAGTTCAGCAACAAACAGTCAGTGATATCTAGTGGCGTTATAATCCATGCAGATCATAATTATAAGTGGAGACCTCATCTTTTATTAGAAATTCAATTGTAGAATAATTAGGGAAAAAAGAGGAAGAGGTGTAGCACAAGAGGATATTCTCCTTGGAACTCACTTTCTTTGACTATGATTACAAGTGAGTAGGCGGCGACAAAGAAACCAAAGTATATCTGCTTGTGGTGTAAGTCAATGAGTAAACTTTCATACATAGAGAAATTCGCCTTTATTAGCAGTGTCAGAATATTTCTGACACTTCCTTCTTTCAAGATGATTTGCCATCAATAGCTAGGAGATGCCAAGCCAAGTGGGTGCCTAGCTACATTACGATCTTCACACCAGAGGACTTCAAGTAGTATCAGGATAACTTCTCGCCATGCCTTCTCGTGTTGAATAGTTATATTACGCACACTTATTTCTCACTTTTGCTTAAAATTTGTATTACACCCTCTCAGCTCCACCTATGCAATCCTACCAGCACCCTCCCCTACATTTATTTCCTCTTTAATATGAAATTGAAGCATAATTTAGCTCTTAATGCAAAGTATGTTGGTAATTCCAATCTAACTTCTCAATATTTTTTGTGACGACGAAACTATGAAGCTTCAAGTTTGGGAAAACGTTAGATCAACTCTGTTGTTCAAATGTTTTAATCCCAGTTTATTTTTCCTCTTATTCGATCTATATCCTAACGTTCAAAATCTCATTGTACGTTCGATCCAGGCCTAAGTATTAAAGAATGGGAAATATTCGGGAAAAAATGATTTAGGCTTTATGGGGGAAATGTGTACATTTTAAACATAGTCATTTCAATTTATTCTTAAGTCTAAGGGAAATTTCATTTAACGAAGAGGTAAGCTGATTTCCGTTAACATTTCCCATGGTATAATGAACGCGTGCAGATTGGGAAAAAGATATACTACTTCAAATTATAATATCGAAGACGTCTTTTAAATATTTCTGCTTTTTGAACAGAATCCATGACTCTTATCCAGGTAGCGTAAGTATTCGTGAAATAGTATAATTGTTGAGCGAGACAGATCTGGAAGTTTCTGTTCGCTAACATAATTGTAAAAAAAAAATCTCGGCACTCGATTGATTTTCATCCAGACTTCTATAAAATGTTTACGGGATCCAGCTTGTATTCATTATACTGTAATAATCCATAGCGGTCTTTCGTGGGCATGCGCAGAGGCTGCGGAAGTCAACCTGCGTATGCCTGGGGATCCATGACTTGCTTTAAGTTGGCAAACAAGATCAGACCTAACGTATCATTAGCATGAGAGCTAACACCCAACAGCTTTTCTGGACTCTAACTACCTTCCTAAATAAACTGGTGCCAACAGTCCCCTTCCCCTCTGTTTCTTCTAATCTCAGAGCCAACTCAAGTCAAACACATTTTGCTTTGGTGACGCAGTCAGACACATAATAGTCCAAAAATCCCTCCTGCCAAAGTCCTCCCACCTCTCGCCTTTTCTCTCTCAACGACTAACTCACTATGTTCACTTAATTAGTTTGTTGTAGCCCTCCTCCTGTCTCCCCACACTCCAATGTTCATCGAGGCCCTTCCTTCTGTTCCTCATTGCAAGCTCAAGTCCGGAAGAGAAACCCCTGCTGTATTCAACCACACTGTAACAACTATAGGCTCTGACGCTTTGGAGCAGCAATCATGGAACTAAATTCCTCAAGCTGTTAGATCAGCTATTAAGTCCTGTAATTGATTCCTTATACAAATTCAGCCGAAGAGTCTACAAGACGTTTGTATCGTTAGCGGTCTCAATAGCTCCCAACTGTTAGGTTCTCAATAGCTTTGGACTATCGTAACTTGCCACCTTTTAGGGAATCCAACATTAGCGACTTGCCAGTCTATTGCCTATTATAGAGCTACCCACAACCCCGCTAACGTCCCTAAGCCGAGAGTAAACATCGTAGTGGAGTTGAGCTCTTCAGGAAAGAGGGATAATGAAAGTCCAGTGCTAAAGGCTTACACCCTTTGTAGGCTCAGTGTATCGACGGCTATCATCTGTGATTGTATGAGGGTTGGGCGATCGGCTGGGGGAAAAAATGCAAGAATAAGAGCAGTTCTAGCTTTGTACTCTGGCGTTGTCAAGGTAACGAGCCAGCTATATCTCGAAGGGAGCAACGCTGTTAGAGGTAACTTTTTTTTGGAATTTATAAGAGACCACTAGATCTATATACCAAGCTATGGGTTCTCCTACAATAAATATCTCTTTGGGAAATGTTTTGAAAGTTTAAGTTGCAAAAAAAGAACCGCTAACCATCAGATGCTCATGTAGTCATTCAGATTAATTACGTGCATTCTAAAGTGGAATTGATGTAAATGATTAATTACAGGGGACGAAAAAAAAAACCCAACATAATTCGATCATTTTAATTGTTTTTTTTTTCTCTACTTTTTCTGATAAATCCTTTTGCTTTTCAAATTTAATATTTCGATTTTACATGTGAATTGTGAAGCTTCCTAAACATTTACCAAGATGTTTAAAAAAAAAAAACAAAGTGGGGCAGAAGTACATGCAATTGAAAATTTCTCTTCCTTTTGCTCTGATACCAGAAGATGGAACATCTGAATTTCCTTTTACGGAAGCTTGGAAATCAATCACCGTGAGCCAAAGATAATCCTCCTGCTGATGTGGGGTACAGAAATCTTACTCTTGTTCAATGGCACGTTTTCCTCTCAGCATTAATCACTATCTCTCATGGATATAACTTTCCTCCTAAATCTTTTACTCAAGGAAACTCTGAAATTTTCATTTATTTTTGGTTTGTGATCTGTGAGTACAGGCAATAAACCAACGATTATGCAACTTAATTAATACCATGTTATAGAGAATAAGAATAAAAAACATATTTACCCGATCGAAATCTTTTTCAAAATATAAATTTATAATAATTACTACTTGCATAGCTAATTAATGTAGAAAATAACATTGGGAAGTCAATTTATTTGTTGGATAAACTTGCAGGATGTGGAAAATAAAATCTTCTTCTGCTGGAGCGAGTGTTTTCCATCGTTTTCAACCATAAAATATAATCAAGGAAAGCAAATCATTGAGACGAATTGGTTATGTTTCTAAGAATTGTTGAATTCTTGGGAGCATGATGCATATAAGTTTTCCATGCCTGGCATTATTTTAGTAGTAGTAGTAGTAGTAGTAGTAGTAGTAGTAGTAGTAGTAGTAGTAGTAGTAGTAGTAGTAGTAGTAGTAGTAGTAGTAGTAGTAGTAGTAGTAGTAGTAGTAGTAGTAGTAGTAGTAGTAGTAGTAGTAGTAGTAGTAGTAGTAGTAGTAGTAGTAGTAGTAGTAGTAGTAGTAGTAGTAGTGTTGGTATCAAATCACTGACTTGTGCGATCCTCCTTTAATGTTTAGTTGTTGGTTGCCACCATGACCAAAGCAATCGAAATGATTCTACATGAAAGCACTGTGATCAAGACTGGTTTTCACATTACATGACTGTATAAATCTGATCCACAATATCTTTTAAAGTATATCATTGGTGGGAGATGTGGGCAATAGCCATATCATGGTTATGGACATTTTACGGTAACAGAATGAACCTTACTAACACTTCAATTCTTCAAATTTTCTCTGAGGTAAATAATGTCGCCACTAGTGTTTTCAACATTCCTTATCTAAGCTTTTCTCTTAAATGCCTTAACTATTTCAATCCGAGTACAATGTGACAACAATAAGGCAAAAAAGTTGACATTATAAAGCGAAAGATTCAAGATAATAGGAACATGTAATTGTTAAATATGTGATATTATGGTAAAAAGATAACGAAAGCAGTATTACAAACTTACAAAAAAATAAAAAAGGAAATAATCATACACGTAAGTAGTGATAAAATGTTACTGTGTTAGAGATTACAACAGAGCTTGGTGTCCAAGGATTCAATCTGTCATAATTTATTAAAAAAAAAAAAAAAAAAATTAATTATAGCACAATTATAGAGCTTCCTCTGTTTCAGCGGTCTCGGTTTACAATGAATGTTAAACAATTAAACATTATCATTATCTGAGCGGCTAAACGCAGCTGAATCAACTGCAAGCTGCTAAAATAATGTCTTAAATTTTATTCGAGCAAAGGTTAATGTAGTGCAGGCTGAAAAATCCTGCCTGAGTCTCTCATCTTATCGGAGGACTCGATAAGTCAAATATTAAAACTAATGCGATTACCATTCTATCGATCTGTTCTAGTTTTATGATACAGAATTTTAATGAGCTGTGTTCACACAATGCATTTCAGTTGACTGGGCAATGTGAAATATGAAACTGATTTTTCAAATATTTGCACTTCATTTAGTGCTCATGACCAGCAATTCACAATTATAGTTCTCCTCAAGTTGCAGTGTACTACCATAAATTCTCAACTCTTATTAATGGAGCGCAAAAGAGCAACATGCAGAGAGAGAGAGAGAGAGAGAGAGAGAGAGAGAGAGAGAGAGAGAGAGAGAGAGAGAGAGAGAGAGAGAGAGAGAGAGAGAGAGAGAGAGAGAGAGAGAGAGAGAGAGAGAGAGAGAGAGAGAGAGAGAGAGAGAGAGAGAGAGAGAGTTAATTTATTTTAATGGTAAGAATGATCTTCGTTCGTGGGGTCGAATGCTCCTCATTTCAAACTGATCGTGAGGAAGAAATGGACTTTATAGCTTGCCTCTCTCTCCCTCTCTCTCCCTCTCTCTCTCTCTCTCTCTCTCTCTCTCTCTCTCTCTCTCTCTCTCTTCCCCCCCCCCTCTCTCCACTTTGTTTGTTCTCCGT
>JAWDGP010003379.1:42500-52500 GCA_033675545.1 Elysia crispata | reverse complement strand
TTTAGGGAAAGTTTGTATCTTAGAGAATTCTTCTGCACCAGCTTTTTTGATTCAGACCAGAATCTCCGCTTGCCATAAACACATTAACCGTCCTTCTAGGGAGCTTTCAGTGGACAATTCAGACACTGAGCATCAGTGGTCATTAACCAGCCTGTTTGCTGCGCTGATGGGGACTCAGAGAGAAAAATGCTTCGAGACTTTAGAAACGTGAACGCGAAGGTGGGGAAGCAGCAAAATGAAGAGGAGAAAAGGGAGATTGAGAAGTTATAATTATAAAACAGAAAAGAAAAAAAAAAAAAAGAAAAAAAGAAAGCCCTTAACGTTGGTTTATGGACCTCTGAATGTTCCTCGGAAGCCCTCTCTGCGCCAATCAATAACGGGCCGGCTTTCGATTTGTGCCCGCCCACTGATGACAACAGCCGGGGATCACGGTTTGCCGAACATCGATTGGGGCGGAGCTTATTTTGTCGTTGACATGTTTAGAGCCAATGGCACAAAGGCTTCACGGTTGACTGGTCACTAGAAATTGTCGGGTGCAGAGGGGTTATTGTCGCTCTGGGTTGTGTATCTGACTGAAGCGATAAAGCGAGCCGACAGATGACAAGCGCGACACGTCATTGGAAGAGAAGGGTTTAGACATGTCGAAGCGATGCTAGACCAGACAGTTTTTATGGAGCTCTCCAAGCTGTTTGTAAGTTTAGAGCCGTAACAGTTTATCCATTGTTCTCTTAATATCACACTCTTACCTCGTTAACCACATTTATGTTACATGCATTGCTCTCTCAACTAACTGTTATAGATAGATATACGAAGCTTAATGCAATTTAAGTGTGGTCTACCAAAGGATTCATTGCAGAGGCTAGATCTAGTGTGCTTTTGTCTTGAGGTGCCCAGAAACAACATTGTTCATTGCTATTTGGATACTGTAAGTGATGCTAAAAAAAAGGACGGTAATATTCCATCCTTTTGTTTGAACAAAAAATTGGAAAGAAATCTTAAAATCGACGAAACTCTGATACTGCAAAGAGTACCATAGCTGCAGCCTCATGATATTTGAGGGTAGTGTGAGAGACTGTCGCTTAAATTAAAGTGAACCAAAAACAAACTCAATAGCAGAAATTAACGCAAAAACATAAAGAATTGAAAAAAATCACCCCTGTGCTTCGAAATAAACATTTCTTGACAAGACGAAATGGATTTTTAGGGAACCAAAATTTGAAAAGTCTACTGGAGCGTCATCAAGGAGTTTCGTCTCGGAGCATCAGACAAGCTTTAGGGATTTCAGTCTCTCTCTCTCTAACCAGGACGGAGGCAGTTGACACACAGCTCATTGCACGACACTCTCCTCAAACACCGCTGTGCTTCTACCTGGCAGCCTCAACCTGTCACGTGGGTGAGTAAACTGCAGTGCATGATGAGCGCGTCAATACTCAGCCATACTCACTCCTACACACCTCTATACTCATGCACACACACACACACACACACACTCACACATACGTAGGTGAAGAACACGCTGCATATTTCGTCCATTAATATGACTGGAAATGGCTTTGAGTACAGAAAACATTGAACTGTGCACAAAGTAAGAATGACATTTCCCCCTTTTTTTGTAATTCTTTAGAGAGAATTTTGCTCATTTCTAAAATTTCTTTATTAAATCTAACCGTGTCACGGTTATCTTTCAAAAAATAATGTACGATCATGGTAGGCAAAATTCTAGACAAACTCTTCATAGCCAAAGGTTAAATCTAGTTATGGCTCATGATGGATCCCATAATTCTAAATGTAACATTATTCTCATTTATTAATCTGTGTTGTTGAGCTTAGATCTAGACATTCTAGCCGCTTATATCTCGATACCTGCTATCTAGATATCATATCTACTTATATGTCGTTTTGTCCACATAAACCTAGAAAGCACAAGATTATACTAGTCTTAGTCAAAGTTGTAACTGGAATGGCTTCAATTTTACATCAAGTTACAAACCTTGTTTACCACTGTTTAAACGAAATGGGAAAAAAAACTCCATTAAAATAAAATAATATTTTTACAAATCTAGCACTGAGGGATAGAGGTGACTCTTAAGTATAAAGCTACACAATTATTTATTTTGTTAAAATTTCTTTCTTAAAAACTTTTCCACGTTTGATCAAGAAAAAAAAAAGTTCTTTCTTGAAATTTGTGTTGCAGGCTGCAGGGATTTAAAAAACTCGAATTTTCCGTAATGAATATACAATAATTGATGTCCATTAATGACATAGAACAAGCGCAACAAAACAGAGACAACAGCAACAGCAACAACAACAACAAAAATATTAACAGTAATGATGTTATAATATAAATAGTATCAGTCATTAAACAAACGAAAATAAAGTGATAGAATGATGAATGACGAATTATGATGATGATAATATTTGTAATAAGCGATTAATAATTTATGATGAAGATGAAAAAGTTATATTGATGACATAATGAGCGTGATTACGGCAAGAATGGTGGTGTTGATGGTAGCAATGAAATATTAAAATAAAAGTGTTTTGGTGATTTCAAATTGGTTGGAAGTAAATTTGATTCAGAAAAAAGAGAGCAATCAGTGGTCTTTTATACTCTTTTCTGATTTTGATCATATCAATGAAAAAGCGTTTTTCGAATTTCCAGTTTTTATTTAAGCTCAATGTATCAATTTTATTCTCTTTAAACATATATAAACTATGTTATGCAGCTCTGTAATTGTAACTACACTTTGTATACTACTGAAACGTCCTTTTGTAAGTATTTTTTTTAATGAAATTGAAAATTATGTTCCAGCTTCTCTTTCGTTAGATCTAGGCAATATAAGCTTTTTAAAGCCTAAGCAATTAAGTTTTGGATTTCGCAGTTTGATGAAAAAAAATAAAAAAAAGGTTTTAATAGGTTGCAAGTCTGTATATTTCATTTTCTTCTGGTCAAAACTAGGCTGTTTTTCTTTAGACTTATGACAATATCTTCTGTTACGTTGAAAATAACAGTACACTGAAAATGACAGCTGAGTATTGCCAAAAAGACATTGACACACATTAATAAGATATTGTTATATACAAATTATGATTATTTTCAAATATTATCATTATTTTCAAAAAGTGTTTTAGTTTTTAAAGGTATGCTGTTAAATTCGGAACAACTTTACAGCAAAAAACTTCAAAATTTGGGAGAGAATTTACACCAACTTCGGATAGTTTGCTGCTGCATCCTCTAAATCTTAAGAATCATCTCCGACTAACTTTTTTAAATGGAGCTTTATATAAAAATATATTCATATAAAAGTGTTAAATATCTTCTATACCACTTAAAAAGTAGAATGGAAAAAAGAAATCACAAATTTGCAGTAAAAGGGCTAATCATAATGAAAGGAGGAAAGTAATAATCAGCCAAAACAAAATACAGAAAAAAAAAAAACAAAAAACACCCACAAATCTAAAATAAAAAAAATAAAAGAAAAAGTTCTCAAATAGTAAAAGAATTAAAAAAACAAAACAAAAAACAAACACATTGGATGACTCAGTGTCTCTCCTAAATTGCTTAAAATTTAATTATTTTCAAGCAATTTTGTTATCACTATGCGTGTTTCCCCATTGAAAATTCCCTATTGTGAACAAAAAAAAATTTAGGACAATAAAAAGGATAATTATGATGATTATTATTTTGCTGCTGCTGCTGCTGCTGCTGCTGCTGCTGCTGCTACTACTACTACTACTACTACTACTACTACTACTACTACTACTACTACTACTACTACTACTACTACTACTACTACTACTACTACTACTACTACTACTACTACTACTACTACTACTACTACTACTACTAAGAATAATAATAACAATAATGATATGATCAAATAAAACGATTGAAAGAAGAAGAAGAAGAAGAAGAAGAAGAAGAAGAAGAAGAAGAAGAAGAAGAAGAAGAAGAAGAAGAAGAAGAAGAAGAAGAAGAAGAAGAAGAAGAAGAAGAAGAAGAAGAAGAAGAAGAAGAAGAAGAAGAAGAAGAAGAAGAAGAAGAAGAAGAAGAAGAAGAAGAAGAAGAAGAAGAAGAAGAAGGAAAAGAAGGAGAAGGAGAAGAAGATATGACAACAATAACAGATTAATAACTAAAAAAATCTGTGTACTGCCACTCTCTCATGTTTGTTTTCATATTTTAATATTTATGTGTATCTATATATAGGTCTGTTTGTGAATGTACTTAAGCAAATGTATTTTAAAATGTATAATAGTAACTTATGGACCTTTTTTATTAAAACTTTTGACTACTTAGGATTATGTCGACTCCAATTACCTAATCATTATGTTATTCTTTAAAGATCACTATGGTTTCTTGTTTTTTTTTTGTTATTTTTTCCTTCCGAACATGCATTTTGTATGATTCTTTTAATATGTAATCTTCATCCTCTTTTTTTTTTATATTTATTATCGATTTGTTATTGTTGTTGTTTTTGTTATTATTATTATTATTATTATTATTATTATTATTATTATTATTATTATTATTATTATTATTATTATTATTATTATTATTATTATTATTATTATTATTATTATTATTATTATCAATCACCGATTTCATCATCCTCATCATCATCATCATTTATATCTTTGATGATCTTATCATTATCTTTAAGGCTGTTTTCTGCGACCTTTTTATTGTTAATGTAATTGTTTTCATAATTATAATGCCAGCAATTTTTTTCTCTCCAAAATCTGTCTTTTTAGATGATCCAAAAAAATCCAAATAGATAACTCCTTGCCTTCAGATCTGCTAAATTTTTTTTTTTTTAATTTAGTGTTTTTTTCATATTGCTCTTGGGAAAATGATCTGAGACAAACATATCAAGATAAAATTTAGTTGAACCAGTAAATACAGTTATCTATAATCATCTCAAATGCGTTTGAGGGCCATAGAGAAATAGAGCATTACCTCATCACCAAAATAAACTCGATTTTTTATCTGCGTCTATTTATTGTAGATTAATGATGCTCCCATTACGTTATTGATCCTTCTGCTTTCTATTTTTATCTGTATTATTTATCTCCTGCGAAAATTTTATAACGTGCAAAGTAAAAAGATGATCTTTACAAAAGTAAAAAAAAAAAAAATTCATTTACAAATAATGATAAGTGTAAACGACTGTTTGTGTATTTTAAGAACCGTGCACCCATATGACAGCAAGAAGATAACTAATATTTTCACCGCACAGCATCAATGCAATAAGAAGAATGAGGGGAAAGTTTTATTCAGGAAACTTAGATAAAGCACAAGAGACAAGAATCAAAACCTGAGTGTTTTAGATACAGTGGATTGTTATGAAGTATGGTTATGCGTTTTGTGAAAGCTTTAACAACTTTTATGTTGATTTCATTTTATACCTTTTTTTACATAATATATCGACACACCAAATTTCAAGAGAATATTCCTACAGGCCAAACAATAAAACTTAAAAAAAAAATCAATTGTACTTGTAAAGCTTAAAGTATTGTCACAGGGTACTAATTCTGTCTTGTTACAAACTGGGCATTAGTTCAGGGCCCTCTGCATATATCATTTTTCGTCTTTCAAAAGGTATCAAACCCTAAATATAAGTCGCACTTTTCTCTCTGTATGCGGGCCCCAGGTGTGGGAAGTAATTTATTCCTATTGTTTATCGCACACTTCGGTCCTACTGATCGCGATCAACTGAAAAAAACATGCAGATAATATGTTTGAGGTCCAAATGAATAAGAAAATAAAAAAGAATGTGCTCTATTGTAACAAGATATTTTTTTTTGTAGGATTAGTTCTGCCATCCGTTTATCCGACCTGCATCTAATTTTTCAGAACCAATGTTCCAATAGGATATTCTTAACATAATGTAATTTATTTTTTTTTTCAGCGAAAACACATTCAGGATTTGTTTGAAAAAGAGCAGGAAATTTTGTATTTTGTTAGTTATCTTTTTCCTAAATATTGGATCATGCTAGTAATACAAAACCATGTAAAGGAATGTTTGGGTAGGATTCGATTTTGTAATAGGAAATGTCTACGTACGTTAAGAAGATATTTATTAAATTTGATAAATTCATAGTCCTGAAATGAAGACCTTCTCATCTGGAGTTTTGATAAGCATTGAGTTCAGCATTACCATTCTTATTTTCTATTACTATTCTCATCTCAAAATAGCTAGGATGCAATTCCCTATAGACATAGTATCATACTTATTATACTTTCATACACAGCCGCACATAACAGAACAAACGGCTGACTGCATTCATAACTCGCACTCCTGTATTCTATAACAAATCTCCATAACTTCCTTTCCGAACGATGCTGTTAGATGTGAAGAGCGGCTATAATCTATATATATTCCCGCTGAAGTTAAAATTGCATGAAATTGACGAAACCTCTACTGTTACTGCCAGATCAAGAATTTTCTTAGCATAACCAAAACTCATTTTCCATACGAAAGAAGCCAATCTAAATTATCGTCGGTTTGATGAAGGGGTTACATGATGAAGAAGATGCTTGACCCGATGCTGAGGCTGCAGCCAATGGCTGATTGGCTCTTTCTGGCTCTAGGCGAGAGAACTCTCCAAGCATGGCCATAGCAATATACGCCACGAAAACACGTCACGATTACTGCCCATTGGAGGGTGTGAAAAAAATCCCAAACAAACAAAAGACAGAACAAAAATAAAAACACAAAAAACAATCATAATTGTGATCAAGTCGATAGATTATTTCTGTCTGTCTGTCTGTCTCTCTCTGTCTCTCTCTGTCTGTCTGTCTGTCTGTCTGTCTCTGTCTGTCTGTCTGTCTGTCTGTCTGTCTGTCTGTCTGTCTGTCTCTCTCTCTCTCTCTCTCTCTCTCTCTCTCTCTCTCTCTCTCTCTCTCTCTCTCTCTCTCTCTCTCTCTCTCTCTCTCTTTTTATCTGTATATGTTTCTTAATTTCTACCTCACTCTAAATTACAACTTTCTGTTTCACTTCATTACAACTTGCAAAGCGTTTCAAAAAAAAAAAAAAAAAAAAGGCCACATTATATAATTCTTAATTTTTCATTTTCGGACTTTGCGATTAAATAAATGAAGAATAGAAATATGACCATTTTTCTTTATGCTTAGAACACGAGCACTTTCCAATCTTTTACCAATTAAAAAAAAAAGCATTTTTCCACTGACACGCATTGATTACTCCTGACTGGTTCAATGACCAAAGTGGGATATTTTATATATACAAAATTACCTACTAGGACATTTTCTAAAATGAGTGCAATCACCTCTTTAAACTTTTACCCTCTGTGTATAGAGTGTCATTTCCTTTGTTTTATCATTATTTTTTATTTTATTTCAGAAACCAACTCAAAAACTAAGACCTTTAATAGAGCCAAGTGTCTGTTACAGCCTGCAAGTCTCACACATCAAGACTTTCCTTCACCAATGATTTTCCCCTGTTGACTTTTTTTGATCTTCTGAGACATAATTCAAACCCGTTGCGCCTATACCTTGAGGGACGAAAAGGAAGCAAAACAAATAAAACGTTAAGAAAACAGAACTGGGAGAAGTCAACAGATCCGATATCTAAAATGCTCAGCTCCAGCCAGAAGGACTTGCCGCCCCCGCCAAGAGTTCCGCCCCTGCTCTATGACGAGCAACGCCTCCAGGAGGAGCTGAAACTCAAAATGGCTGCCGCGGCTGCTTCCTCGGCTGAGCCCGTCTCTCGACCTTCACCTTCACCTTTTCACCCTTCAGCTGCTGCAGCTGCGCGCGTTCTTGACACTTTGGCCTTGACTCCACACCTTCATCCACTGACCTACCTGTACGGAGGGCTGGGCGGTCTGCAAGCAGCACTTACTGCTGAACACATCAAGTCTTGCCAGAGCTCCCTGGGCTCGATGCTTGCCCCTGTTGCTACCTCTGTCTCCGGGAGCGCTTTCAGCATAGACAGCATTCTCAGTCGGCCAGGACCCATAGCCAGCTTTCCGACTCCGCCTTCACATATTCAGCTGCAGCAGCATCATCACCAGCAGCAGCTGCAACATGCCCAACAGCAATCTCAGCCAAGGCCAGCCCCATACTTTCCTTACCCAGGCCTGCACCCTCATCACCCGGACCTCCTTGGTGAGAAAAGTTAATTTTCTTTAGGAAAGAAAGATACATCTCTTATTACAACTTGCTGTATAAATATGTTGTTTTGTGTTCCTTAACCGCAGTCTTCCATTAGACCGGAAAATGGATGGGAGAAGAATTTGGGATTTTCTTAAAAGTTCAGGTTCTTTCTTTGGCCCCATTTAAACTTCAACCGAGCTTACCCCTCTGCTTTACCCATGTACTTTAGATTATGAAACTACATACCGCCCTGTCAATCATTATGACTCAGCTCAATATTTGCTCATCACATTTGTCTGAAACCTTAGTCTCCTGCTCTCCCCACTGAGCTTGTAAATAGAGCTATTTAAGTTTGGACTAATTGCGCCGTGAGGGATCATTGAACCAAAGTGTAAACGTTGAAAACTCGTCAAAGAGTGAAGTCAACAGTCCAATTAGAATGTCACATGAGAACCTTCATCGGTGTGAGTGGTTCACTTTTCTCTATCGAATACTTTGATTCAGCTTTGCCGTATCTTGTTCTGTAAAGAGTAAGTGTCAAGTGATCGGATGTAATTCAGAAGAAAGCAATACTACAAACTGTTAAAAACAACAAAACGTATCGCTTTCCACTTTGGTATGGAAAATAACGGTTCAATGCAGTTTTCGTGCTGCGATTTATATGTATATTATAACAAAATTAATTGAAATTTTACACGTATTTTATAACTAAATATCCTTGCTGAGTTCTATGAAAACTGAGAAAGACAAGCGTACTTAGAAAACATTGGTAAAATAGCATTTTAGACGAGTCAAATTATGATGCTTGTTTTGGATCTGGGATTTTTTTTAAATGCTGCCACAGTATCAGAATACGATCTTTAAATAATCAGAAGAAGTAGGTAAATTAAAGAGATTTTGAAAGTTTATAGCTCTGTGTAAATCTGCAGATTTGACTTTTTTATTATTTAATTATTTATTAGTTTTATTTAAAAAATTTTTTTGACAGGTTTCCCAAAATTAAATATTTGGTTCGTTGATCACACAACTCTACGTTCTCATCTTCAATGCCCCAGGGCCTTTTGATAAGTAGAGATTTCATAGACTAAACATATCTTATAATTATAATAACGAAAGATATCATTTAAGTCGTATCAATCTTTTCACTTAGGGCTCTTTGCATCAAATTCGATAGACATAATTGAGTTTGTTGAACTGATCGCTAAAATCGTTATTGAGACAGATTGATACCCACAACAGTATTAGAAGTATCTCTTTAATTATTATCATGATTTCATCTGGTTGGTATACAACGATGAATCTAGAAATGACAAAAGCCATACCGTGGTTGCAGCTACTGTTTAATAACCCTTTTTGCGAACAGCATCCTTACATAAAAAAAAAGAAAATAATTGATTTGTCATTTTAGTCTACGTTTAAAAAAACCCAACAACAAATAGACGCCATTTTTCTTGATTTATGTACAGCTAAATATGATAATTATTTTTGAACGTAATTAATTTTTGGAATCTATAGGCTATCACATGAATGTACCATTTAATAAAGATATTTATTTTAAAAACGTTTTTACTTTTCGTAGCTGTAGGGTTAAAGCGTCCGCCCTGACATCCATAGAGAAATAGTTCACAGGACTGAGCCACGTACTCTCGGTAGATGAGTTAGGGCCTAGACTTTGCAGTTCCGTTCTGGAAAGGGGCGGGAGGGGGCGTTACTTTAAATAATTTTGTTTGATATCCTGATCTAAATAGAAACACTCCTGAAACAACTTCCCCTTCCCAGACCTTGGTTAATATTTCCACACAGAGTATAGTGTATAGTGTATAGTACAGTTTCTGACACCCAAAGTGTTTCAAGTGTATTTAAAAGTTAAATGTCTCACGA
>JAWDGP010003379.1:5000-37500 GCA_033675545.1 Elysia crispata | reverse complement strand
CAATGACAGGCAAAGAAACAAACTATTTTGCCAAGTGGAAAGAATTAAATTGAAGATAATTGTCTGGAAAACACTCTTAATTAGAGACTTTGGTCAAAATTATAAAGAATCAGAATAATAATTATAAAGTTTGATACATCTCCTTCTCACTGTTGTCATTTTCGAACAAATTCAGACAACCTTATTTCGTAAAAAGTTATTAAAATACACAAAGATTTGTGAAAACTTAATTAGTTTGTAATTATGTACTGGCAAATGTTACTTCAGGAGTGATCACGATGCAGATTTCGTAGATAAGTTGTATGAGAAGAATAAAAAATTGGTTGACAAGGTACACATTGAATAAAAAAAATTATCTCAGTTTTTATGCATTAAAAAAGCTGAAATTTGAGTTGAAGCTCCTTTCATAGGATCAGTGTCCTTTCAGGGTGTTACCCAAGCATGATATTGCTGTGATGTAAATTTGCAAGAAAAATCTAGATTGAAGGATCCTACAACGAGCTATAATGAGGACAAGGTAGCAAAATAGTGTCCAAAAACTAATTTCTGTTCACTTTCACGGTACCTCCAAGTATTCTCTTCCTCTCTGTATCCCTATCTCTATACCTCTATCCCCTCTCTCCCCTTTCTGTTCCTATTTCTTTCTATCTCTGTCTGCATCTCTTAGGATACTAAATATATGTTGTATTGACTTTCATCTTAAATGTTACTGCACCGAGATACAAGTAATGACCTAGCATATTTGTTTTCTGCCCGATTAATTAATACTAAACATACCAATAATTGGTGTTTTGCTAAAGTTGTTGCTTTTGGGACAAAAGTTCATTCTACCGATCTCAAATTACCAACAGGCAAGTATCTTCTCACCTTTTGCACACAGGCTAATAGGTGCAAACTGTAGCAGGTGATAATCACGACAGAGTGACCTCCCTTCCCGACAACTCTCCGCCTTTTTGTAACACTTCAACACACATATTCATCCACACATCCACACGTGAAGAGTTTTACTTTGCGTACCCTGAATATGGAAATAGATCGAGAGTCATTTAAGTTCAAACCAGGATCCATTTCCACAAAATTAGAAAGCCCCCTTACCCTTTACTGATGGGTAACTGAAAGCTAAGATGATGAGGGCATTGGCAAGTCCCTTGCAGGACTCGCATTTTGATTTCCAACAAGAAACAATGTTCAAAGCGCCGAGATTGTTTTTTATAGTACAAGCAGAGTTTATCCCACTCGTTGCAATCACGCCTCTTACAGGGACCGCAGAGTCACTATAACTCACACAACTAGACTTCGATGTGTTTTTTCTCTTTACATGATGATGTGGGAAAGTTATTATAATGTTAGTTAAATCTAGTAAAAAAAAAAACAATCTTTGCTAGTCGAATTTCACTCATTAAATCACGATTAGAAACATATTTTTCACATCTATTTACACACACGCTAGGCCTAGGTGGTCTTAAGCCTTGAAGCAGTCTTGCATTAATTTCCCCCACACTTCTCTGTAACACTGTAGATCCAAGTGATAACAGTGTACAAGTTTTAACTGTGTCCTCGGTGCGATGTTTGAAATCCCCACCCGGTGCTTCCCTCTTCACAGGCAGCTTTCAGGAATTAATGACACGATGCAAACGTAGATAACACTTGTGTATTATGGAAGCTTCGAACCTCGGCAGTGAACTGACGGGCTCTGAATATATCAGCATAATAATGTCGTTTATCTGCAAGCTCTGCGGCTTTCAACAGAATTTAATAATTGGGAGGGAAAACATCTTGCACACGGTTTTGACAAATGATACTGCACCCTCCAAGACATTGTCAGATAAAAACGGATATATTTCCGGCTGCATCCTTTCTTGCCATCTGTCAAAATTTGCTTTAAGCTGTTTCGTAAATCTAGATTTTTAGGTTCCCATAGAAAAAGGCGTGTTATGATAAAGCACCTAGAGGACGGTGTAAAACAGATAGATCATTATCAGAGTCTCACAAAAATTACTTTTTGATCTCTTTAATGTCTTTGAAACAAAATATCTTTAAATCTCTAACACTCCCTACCTCAAAAGAAAAAAAAAATTGTATGAAGTCCCTGTACGGAATGCTCTTGACACATACATAATATATATCGCTTTTCCCCCTCAAAGTGTTAGACCGAATTTTATAAATCCTAAATTAATGTCACGCAAAGTTGACTGGTTATTCCGTTTGTTTCAGTAACTGTTGAGCCTTAATCTCTGGCGATTTCCATATTTCTTTTACAGACTTTGTTTTGACTTATATCTTAAGTTAAAAATAGTTTTTTAAACTTTGATTTTATATGTTATGTGAACCCACTTGGCTTGTATTGAATGAAAGAAATTAGAGACAGGTTCCGGTCAAGATATTTTCAAGAAGGAAAATCAAGGTTTAAAAAAAAAAGATCAAAATTCCATTCAACAATAATTCGTAAAGCAAGTTCAGTATAGGTGTTAGATTATTATACATGAGACTCATTGGAAAGCAGGTAAATAGCGACGGGCTATCACTTCTCTCTCATAAGTTTCAAAAGAAACTAAACATGTAAAAGTTTTTTGCTCCATCAAATTTTCTATTTTTCTCTAAACTCTGAAATCGATTTCATGGTGATAGGAGATAATTAAAAAAAAGCTGGAAATTAAAAAAAAATGGAATAGAGGAAAAGGAAGGTGAGATTTCTCAAAGGGGCAAATTCATTAAATGTTACAACTCTTACCTGCAACATCTCTTTTTTTCCAATTTAAGAGTTTTTTGCTCCATCAAATTTTCTATTTTTCTGTAAACTCTGAAATCGATTTCATGGTGATAGGAGATAATTAAAAAAAGCTCGAAATTAAAAAAAAAAAGGAATAGAGGAAAAGGAAGGTGAGATTTCTCAAAGGGCATCAAGCAAAACTTTCAGAGCAAGTGTCCATCAATTTCAATTGGTTTATTTGTACTGATAATTTTTTAATGGAAAAATCT
The DNA here is from genome assembly GCA_033675545.1 of Elysia crispata. Classification (NCBI taxonomy): domain Eukaryota; kingdom Metazoa; phylum Mollusca; class Gastropoda; family Plakobranchidae; genus Elysia; species Elysia crispata. The sequence goes on along the minus strand of JAWDGP010003379.1, from coordinate 34,521 downwards.
AGTTTTTCTCGTCAGAGAGTGTGAGGGAAATATAATCTATTGTCGAAACAAGAGTTAATGATTCCTGCATATCGCCAGGCAAAAATGTAACTGTTGATGTTGTTTAGAGACAATATGAGAATAAGTGAACTGTCTTCTATAAAATACAAGAGAGAGAGAGAGAGAGAGAGAGAGAGAGAGAGAGAGAGAGAGAGAGAGAGAGAGAGAGAGAGAGAGAGAGAGAGAGAGAGAGAGAGAGAGAGAGAGAGAGAGAGAGAGAGAGAGAGAGAGAGAGAGAGAGAGAGAGAGAGAGAGAGAGAGAGAGAGAAGCAGAGGAGAAAAAATTCCTGCACCTTTTTGAAATGGCTTCATTGATCGAGAATTTTTATAGGAAGCTTGTTTAGTCGATCAGAAAAGTTAACGGGGCAATAGTAAGAGAATTTAACACCACGAAAGAACTGCTTGCCTTTCAATTACTTAAGTTAAACAAAAAAGACTCAGGATACTTTTTCTTTCCATCGACGCAAAGAGAAATATCTGTTCTAATATTATAGGATAGCAACGGTTTTGCCAAACAAATATTCACTAGGAATAGAACCTTAACAATATTAGTACAGTAACTGCCCAGCAACCTGAGGCACCTAAACTCAAATTATGATTTATTAAATTAAAGAAACATGACTTTTCGCCATGATGATTAGCGCTGTCCAAATTCGGAATTTTCGTAAATAGTGTGCATTCGAAGAGGAAATAATATGTTACTATCTTCCATGTTCGTACCTGCAGATCATTCACATCGCACTCTGGAAGGGTCTCTGTGCAACTGAGCCTATGCTGAGTGTCAAAACCCAGCTCTACTGTTTGCCTTTAGTCTTGACTTAGGATGTTAGTTTTTTATGATACTGATAAAGCGACTTAGTTAATTTTTTAATGATTCTATTTGAGAGTGGTTTTTAAATTGTTATGTCTTGAAACTATCATGGTCACTTCACAACTGAAAGCATGACCGACAGATAACGGATCTAGATTTGGTTTTAAAGTGTTATCACTAACTTAGGCATAAATCAGTCTGGCAACATTAAGAACAAAAACAAAAACAAAAGAAAACCCCAAAAACAAACAACCCCCCCAAAAAAAAAAAAAAACAAACAAAAAAAACAACAACAACAAAAAAAAAAAAACAAACAAACCCAAAACCAAGGTCAATATTAAAAGCAGGTAATGATTTATTTTTGATTATAATAATGTAGTTACTTTTCAACGATATTCACCGACAATTTTTGTCGACACTTTGGACAATGCGGAAGAAAATAAATATTCTATCTCAATCATTACATGAAAAATTTTTAAATTCATAATTCATAATAATATTAGTTGCATAACGGGCGTGAAAAAGTTGGTCAGTTATTTTATTTCCTTTTCTGTTTTTAAAAATGTATCTTTTCATCAATTTAACGAAACCGTTTATAAATAAAACAACGCGGACATATGTACCATTTTATACATGATTTTGAAAAACAGTATTTTTTGTATATCATTAGAAAAAAGGCATAAAACAAGAAATATATTGTATTCTAAAATTTAACTATAGTATTTTATCTAATGACAACAAGGAGATCACACAATAGTAAAAAACAACAATAAAAAAAAAACAACAATGTGGACATAACCAGAACTGGAACAATTTTATGACTCCAGCACAATAGAAGCAACAATGACAAAAATGACAACAATTTTACAACAAGAACAAGAACAACAACAATAATATTAATATCAACAAAAATTACAATTTTAGAACAAACAGAATAACAACACATTTATATAGCAGTATATGGACATAAACATAAAAAAAACAAGAGCATCAATAGGATGTAATCACTGTCTTGTTTTAACATGACGTGATTCATGCGAATATATTTTTATGATTCATTTCGTATAGAGATGTAAAATGATGCACGATTTTTAAAAGTTTTACTTATTTTAATTCAGTATCTTTAAAAATTGAAAGAAGTACATAGTATTAACTCTAGACGGATTTCATTTGTTTGTAAATTAAATCTATAACATAAAAAAAAACAGATAAAAAGAATCAAAAAAAGAATCTTTTTGTTCTTTGACACCTTAAACCAAAAGATAAAGAGATAAATATAAAAACAAAGCCATGACTTACCATTGTTAATCCTTTTTCAATTCTGACATTATCTGAGTCAGGAAATAACAACAAAAATAATCTTCATATTCAGGTTTTTTCGCTCATCGAACTTTCCTTTTTTATTTATTTACGGATATATTCTCGCAGCTCCATACTCCCCTTTGAGTCAAAAGAATATTCGTAAGACGCAAACATTGACCCACTTAAACCAGGTAGCAATAGTTTTAAAACCATCGACAGCAACATAATATTCTCATCCTCTCATTAATAATGTAAAGAAGTGTGGTATAAGCTAATGGGAAACAAGAACGAGCCATATACGGACAAAAACAATAATGTGAACAAAATAGTAGTAAAATCAATTTAAAAAAAATCGCCACTTTGTTTTTACACACCAATGATATAAGAAGTCTTTCATTGGCTAAAACTTAATTATGGCGATGAATTGGTAAAAAAACCGCGGAAAAATACTCTGAAAGAGCCAACCACTCAAAATGATAGATAGATAGATAGATAGAGAGATAGATAGATAGAGAGAGCGAGAGCGAGAGAGAGAGAGCGAGAGCGAGAGAGAGAGAGAGAGAGAGAGAGAGAGAGAGAGAGAGAGAGAGAGAGAGAGAGAGAGAGAGAGAGAGAGAGAGAGAGAGAGAGAGAGAGAGAGAGAGAGAGAGAGACGTATCACAGACTTTATCAAATCGTTGGGTCCACCTACGAAACATTCTAGAAAAATTCCTTGGAAGTTTAATAAATTGGGTTCGAATATTAATTTTAAAAATGATCAGACAAAAATTAATAATCTTGTCATTTCAAAAAAAAAAAAAAAGGTTTGAAAAAAGTCCCCAAGACTATAATAAAAAATAATATTATTAATCAATGAAAGATCACCAGAAAACAAAATTATACAGAATTTAATACACCATCTTGTTTTGTCATCAGTAGACAACTGGAGTTTAAAAATAAAATGAATGCAACACGTAGAAAGACAGGATAAAACTAACGAACAGAAGCAAAAGACAAGTAACAACAACATCAACAAAAGGAACTACAACAATGACAATAACAACCCTAACATTAACGTAGTAAGTAGAAAATATTAATTATAAGATGAGCAATAAAGCTATAAAGATAGCCCATGTCCACTTAAGAAGAAAATATAAGTTATTTTATCAAATATGGCAATGCAGGAGATATCCATTGTAAAGCTTTATTTCCTCTGAATTAAAAAAAGAAGCAAAAAAAAAAAAACAAAAAAAAAAAAAACAACAAAAAACAAAACAAAAACAAAAACAAAAACAAAAAAACAACTGTTCAATACCAAACTCGAGGCACCTTAAAATCTAATTACAAGTCTTAGTATACATCTGCATGTGTTTCAATTAAAAGATTTTACTGAAATTTTGCAAATAAGCATGAAGAATGATCATGTTCGGTGTCCGAAATGAGAAAGTTAAAATTTTGTTTTCTGAAAAGAAAAAAAAAGCGCGTCTCACCAGATCAAATTAATTTTTTTCATCACCGTGTGAGAGAAATGTAATTATCACTTGATGCCGTGAAGTTAAAAAAATAACAACCTCACCATATTAGCGGATTAAATTCTAAAACATGTGAAATTCTGTAACATATAAATGAAAGTAAAACAAATTTACATTTTAAATACTATATCTATTTGAAAAAAGTATATCAAATGAATTTCAAAAAGTTGCTTAGCTCATCCTGAAAGAACACAATGACATTGATTTATAATATAATCATGTTAAACCAAATTAAAGGAAAAAAAACCTCTTCGACGAGAGGACATTTTGTTAAAGTCATCCATTGATCATTTTGGTTTCTAGAATTAAAAAAAACAACCCAACAATTAATAAACGATTTTATAACCACTGTTTTCTAGAACAAAATTGAAAACAGATTTTGAAGTCATGATTCTGCTTTCGAACTAAAAAAATCCCTCAACCGACAGCCCAAGGTTGGTAGAAACAGCCATCTGCAAACCTCCGTCTACATCCTCGAAACTCAAAACTAACACTGAGATAATTTTATTTATAGGACTAAATTCTATGGGTCTACTGGGGTTTATATCTCCAATTGATTCTTTCTTGTTCCATAAAATACGCAGCCAACATCACCCTAAAATGGACTACTGCCGCTGAAAAGCACACACACATACACAAAAACACATTAAACCATTATTTTGGATTTTAGCCCCTGCTCGAAATTTTTATGGCCAGATTTCAAATGGCATCGACAGTCAAGTCTCGTCTCGCAGAATAAGTAAAGAGAAGGGGAAAATGGGGACGCAAAGGATTTTTGGTTATACCATTAAGACAGCGCTAAACTTCATATGAATGTGTCCTTTCCCAGCTGCTTATCTCTATCACCAATGCTTGAGGGTTATCCTCTGCTTTCCTGTTCCACAATAAAAATTTGTTCGCTTTGGACCATAAACTGCACAAACCTGACTTTCCAGCATCAGGAAAAACACCTCATAAGCCGAACATTAAAATACCCCGGTAGTCTTGTGGACTTCCTTTGGTTCCATGAGATATATGCGCACCAGGAATGATAATTATCATTATCACATGTAGGAAAAAAAGAAAGCTGCTTCCTTTGCTTTTAAACTTTCTTCACGCTAGTGGATGAATAATCTTTTGCCATAACCATGAAGAGCTGAGCTAATTTTTTTCATGTTGATCATAAAAATGAGAGAACTTATTAGGGAAAACGGCAAGAGAGACTGGAGGAAAAACTATAAGGGCAATTATAAATGAACGACTAGTTCTAAGCGGGGGGGCCAAAGTGTGGCCGGAGTAAGAAAACTGAAGCCAGTGAATAAAACGGCAGAAACAAAAACAAATACTTCTAGAATTAGATGAATGTGAATTTAAAGATGTATACAGAAAACGAAATTCTCTTGGATGAGAAGGAGCAGAATTGTAAATTTAATTAATGGAAAAAAGCAAAATCGTTTATTTCATCAACGAATATAATTCTTCAACTCCAATCAGTGTTTTGTGTTCGGACATGATGCGTACAAAAAATATGTATTATGGGTTGACTCCCTTCTGAAATCGCTACTCAGGTAAAATAACTTTTACAGCATACTTTTTGGGAACTTTTATTTTTTTATAGGAATCTTTTTTTTTTTTTTTTGAATAGTTACTTGATTTGTCAAACTCAATCGAATTTTTAAAATCTTTTTAGCTTTACCTCTTTGCCCTGTCACCACAGATAAAGATTGAATAATTCTAAATATTTAAAGTTCCGGGCAAACTTTCTATTGCGATAGTCAACTAAAACTATTGGAATCTACTTTGTGTAATAAGTGCATGTTTGGACCCAATGACAGACAAGAAACTATAGTACCGTTCTTTTATCAGAGCCTCCAAGGTGCTACGAAAGTTGGGATTTTAGTACGATCACTCTTGTTTGTTTTAGTTGTGAGTTTTCGGACGCAATATCAACCTCAGCATGGTATCACCATCGGCGTTTCTTTATCATTATCATCATCTTCATTATTATTATTATTATTATTATTATTATTATTATTATTATTATTATTATTATTATTATTATTATTATTATTATTATTATTATTATCATCATCATCATCATCATCATTATTATTATTATTATTATTATTATTATTATTATTATTATTATTATTATTATTATTATTATTATTATTATTATTATTATTATTATTATTATTATTATTATTATTATTATTATCATCATCATCATTAATTTCCAACTGAATGTCGTCTGGACAATGTTAGGCTTTTAGCTCTTCTCACTTGTCTAAAGTATACCAGTCCTGTCCAAGTTGGAAGAGTCCAAAAGGGACTTCAACGATGTAACGATTTATTAGTTTAAGAAAAAACGTTTAGGCCCCCACACCCTAGAAAAAAACAACAACAACAAAAAACAAAAAAAAAAAAAAAACCCAACCTAAAACAAAACAAACAAAAAAAACAACAACAAACAAACAAACAAAATAAAGACAAAAACAAAACATAAACAAGAACAAAACAAAAACAGAACAAAAAAACAAACAAACAAAAAACAATATAAAAAAACAAAGCAAACAAAAGCAAACAACGAATATTTAAAAAGAGAGTAACAAAAATAAAAAGCAAATTAAGTAAAAATGAAATAGAAGAAAACTTCACCATCGAAAAGGATTCAGGCTAAAACAACAGCAACAACACTAACAACAACAACAACAACAACAACAACAACAACAACAACAACAACAACAACAACAACGACATCAACAACAACAACAACAATAATAATAACAACAATAACCACAACAGCAACAACAATAACAACAACAACACTATAAACTTAACAAGCAAAGCCGAAAGAGCTAGGTGTTCCTAAAAAATTGGTCGAATCCAAAATTATGATTCGTTCAGAGTTAGTAAAAACGTCAATTTTACTATCGTTTTTTGAGAAAATAAATTTTTAAGGAAATTCTAAACTTACCCTGCATAGAAGAATTTATACTTTTATAAATCTGTTTAGTGGAGTTTTTGAAGTTTAAATATTATTAAAGTAAAAATTCAAGGAACAAGTTTTACGAAAACAACAACAAAAAAAAAAAAGCAACTAAAAAACAAAAAACAAAAAAAAAAAAAAAGGAACAAAACAAAACAGTACAGTTACACCGTCATGTAAATGTGTTTCCTGTATTGATTCGATGTTCGAATTATTTTTCGTAATGACAACCTTTCGTGTAACCTTTTTAATGAAAGGCATAAAACATAATTATACCCAATCAAAACTAGAAAAAGGAAAAAATCGAAGAACATAACTGAAAACCGTCTGGGTACATGGAATAATCAGTTTGAAAAAGTCATGCAATCCCATGGAGACTTTTAATGAAACAATAGCTATTAGCTTTTTCTTTTATTAGATTTTTTCTTCTCTGGATGTAGAGACACCAACTATTAAGTAAATGAATGCTACAATTGATTCTAGGCAATCGCTCTCCACCGATAATCTTGCCTAATGCTGAAATCTGGAGTAATTATTCCAGCGGATTAAACGAAACAAAAAATCGAACCAAGAACAATTATATCTGAATCCTAAAAGAAGTACAAATATTATTAAACAGAGGCCCTTTGGTTCGTATGAGAGAAAAAATGAGGTGGTTCATACAGAATTAACACGATGTTGCCAACCCGGCCACTGTTGTCTTTTAAGCTACTAATGCTAGGAAAACTGGCCAAAAACCTGGCTCCGACAGAAACATTTGGCGGTCGTGTTTTTACAGCTTTGTCCATAAGCCAATACTTCTGAAAAGAAACGTTAAGCGATTTTCGATCCCAACGCGACGGGATAAAGCGATCATTCGATAAACTGAACAAACAAGACGGGCACTCCATGTATTGTAATATTTAACGGTATGGCGGAAAGAAATCTAGGCACAAAAAGCATGTTATGCTCAGCTCCTGGCAAACCGGTTCGATTCGCACTTTTTCTGGCCCTGTGCCAAAATGCGTTTGACGCCAAATTGGAGCTTTTGTACTACAACTTTGAAATACAAAATTGTAGAGTGAAAGCATTCCTTTGCTTGTTGTGTAAAACAACGAAAAAAAAAAAATACATTCGTTGCTAATTGTATAGTTTTTCCGAATTTATTTTTGACTGATCATGTTAAGGGAATGTAGTGAACTTCTAACAAATCTTCAACCGCTTTTCGAAAATTCACTTGAAAGAAAAAAACGAAGCATTGTACTCTTATAATTTGAACGTTTCCGAGGTTTTTCTAAATTTAGGTTCGAAAGACGAATTTTCGATCTCCGAAATATTAGACATAGGAAGGGCCAAACAATTTCCTTACAGGAGAATACGACGTTGACACACATGACGAATGCCATACAAATAAAAAAAGAGAAAAAAAATAATAAAAAGTGGTAAATATGTAAATTATATTAATAAATCACACATTTTTTTTCGTTCTACCTTTACCGAGCCTTGTGTGCCTATTGTATATAACTCTAGATTAAACTAAGATTAGGAATTTCGCTTTAAACTTTTGTCCTCGTAAAAATAAAAAAGAGAGACTGAAAGGACGCTAAATAAGTAAGAATCATATTTCATTGATTTGATTAGAAAAAGAAGCAAACAAAGAAAAAAGAAGCATTGAATTATCTAAATACAAAATGAAAGCTTAACAAAATTTTTTGGTTTTTTATCTTCATTAACTTGTAAAAATTTACTTGTTCCACAATTTGCAACTATTGGCGAAGGGAGTTTTCTTCTAAGAAAGCCAAGGGTTCACCCTTTTTACCTTAAAATAGCTGCGGTCATTTAAATTTCAACATTTTTTTTTTACCTGAATGGGAACTATGTTAAAACTACCTTTATAGGTTTCAAGTTGAGAAGCAAACATTTTCACAGGAAACAACTATCAGGTGACTAGCATAGTGGTATTAAAAGGCTTCCTGCCATCTCTAAGTCCAGTCGCCTTTGTTTTCCAACATTCCCCAGCTCTTACCTGCCATTCTCTCACAAAGGTCACAGTCGTGGATATTCTACGCCAACCCATGAACCTGCAGTTCAAGAGCAAAAAAAAAAAAAGTAGAGAACAAAAAATAAAGATAATGTAAGAAAAAAAAGGAAAAATTATATTTGCATAGATAAATAGATAGAAAGATAAACAGGTAGATAAATTGATAGACAGATAGATAAATAGATAGAAGGATAGTTCTATAGACAAAGACACAGGTAGATTCATACTTGAAGAGTATGGGAACTCAGAGAAAGAGACTGAGAGAGCCAGAGAGAGAATTACACCCATCATTGTTGTCATGTCGCCTCTTATTCTGCTCCCGCCAGGCTACCCGCATCCTTTCTCCGGATTGCTCAGTCCTGCAGACCTAGCCCGCGCAGCCGCAGGAAGTCACCATGCCAAGCGGAAGCGACGTCACAGGACCATCTTCACCGAGGAACAGCTGGAGAGGTTAGAGGAAACCTTCCAGAGGACGCACTATCCTGACGTGATGATGAGGGAGGAGCTGGCCACCAAGGTCGACCTCAAGGAGGAGCGAGTTGAGGTAGGACACGCCATGCACCAAAACATCTTAGAATACACGAATTGTTTACCGATATGTAGAATGCAGTTATTGTATTGAACAAAAATGTAGGTCTTGTGATAGATTTCCACAGGAAGTATAACAGACTGTAGAGAATGAAAGGTGATAGAGAACAAGGTTTAGGCACACCTGTTCTAGTACGTTCATTAAGCTTCAAACTCTCTCAACAATGCCTTCTGCTTTAGTGAGAACTGCGCACTTTCCTACAATTAAAATTTCCCTTTTTCTGATTTTTTTTTTAAATGCTGGAAATATCTCTTAGATAAAACAACTTATCAACTCTTTCTTCCGTTTGTAAAATGAATCAGAACATGAGGAACGCGAAATGTCATGCGCAGCTAAAGGATAGGTCAGGCCTCCCAATTAGTTACTGATAAAGGCTTACAAAGACAGGTCGTTGAACCTTCTATTTTTTTTTTTTTTTTTATCTCTTTCCTTATTCCCCTCTCGAGGTTGGTTGTTAATAATACTTTGACTACCGCAGTTTGAAATAGAGACCAGATGGGCAACTCCTGACATATCTGTACAAGATAACTTGATTATTACGGGCCGTACTACATGAGCCGAGATGCAGCCGTGTTACATGACATCTCGTAATAAAAAAAAAAACAACAAAAAACCGAACTTGTTCACAGGTGCTAGAATAACTTTGAGACAAATCGAGGAAAAAAACCTAAGCTCGTTGAGAAAAGGGATGGGATAGAGTTTCGAATATGGATGGGGAAAATGAGTGAAGCAATGGGGGGAGGGGGGAAAGAGAGAGAGAGAGAGAGAGAGAGAGAGAGAGAGAGAGAGAGAGAGAGAGAGAGACAGAGACAGAGAGAAAGAGAGAGAAAGAGAAGAAAGAGAGAGAGAGACAGACAGAGAAAAAGAGTGAGATGCAGAGAAAGAAAGAGAAAGAGAGAGGAAAAAAAAAAAGGGGGGGGGGGGGGAGGTGAGAAAGAGTTTAGGGGATAAAAATAGTAGGTGTGACTATTTATCAAAGTAAAACATAGCATGAGGCCAGAATTGAGACACACCTTGGTGTTTTACGATCCGTATCTTGTTTAAATATCAAAATGCTTTAGAAAAAGGTCCTTTGGAGATTACCTGAGAATGAATGGGAAAGAAGGAGTGATTTGATCTTTTTGATAAGCCCCTCAAGTCGGCCGATGATTTAAAGAAAATCAGACAAGCGCGCACACAAACAAGATATAGAACCAGGCACGCGCAGGCTTGTTTTTTTTTTTTTTGTGTGTGTGAACACTCACAGAATTCTTAAAGTAAAATAGATTAATAGTGCCTCGACTGCTAAGGATAACTCTTCTATCACATGAAAATAAGTAAACATTTAATAAACCAAGTCTGGAAAAAAAACAACAACAACCAAAAAACAAAGCGAATTTAAAATCAGACAGAAATCAATTCTTTCATAGAAAATTAGTTGTGGCGGATAAAACCTGAGTCAGAAGTCAGAGTAAGTGTGTGAGATTGCTGCCCGTCCAAGTTTTATTTGCCTCTGATGCTTTTAAAACGCCAATGAAGAGCGATAGATTTTCCATTCTTCGGGCCCTATTTTTAACAACATGCTGTATATTATTGCCCCTCTAACTGTTTTAGATTGTCAACTGTCAACTTAAACCACTGTGTATTCTTCTGAGCTATTTTCACGATATTTATCAACAAAATAATTCAGTGCCATATTCAGGAAGTCCTAACACTTAATAAAGTGTTTGACAGTCTTCGTCTGCCTGGAAAGAAGAGTAATTGTATTTTCCAATCAACCAAAATATAATTATGTCATAAAGTAACTGATTATAGAAAGAGATATTTACCCTTCGTTAGATTAAAATGTTTTATCGATGCCGAATCTGAGAAAAACTAAGGGCACGTTAAATGCTTAATAGCTACTACCTTGGCTTAACAAAGCTTTTCTAAATCTACCCTCTTATTTCTTCAGCCGTCATTCTTGATAAGAAGTTAAGCTCTTGATAAATCAAAAATCTTTGTTACTCCTCAAAATAAAAGCATCGAATAATGTTGATAAAAATAAGGCAGCAAAGGTTCTTTTTAACATTATCAGTGCTGTTATTAGACTTACATGAATTCTTTCATCACGCGTCACAACAGCTTACTGAGGTATGAACGATAACTCTGCCATCAACCAGAAAATCAATCCATTTTTCTTTGGCTGTGTTGAATGACACTCTTATTGTTCGACAGAGTGATCTTCCAATCTTCTCATTGGCTCCTCTCACTCGTTTCTACAATGTTTGTTAGACTGGAAGAAGATCAAAGGCACAGTTCTATTATTCTGAATCGTGTACTTGACGTTATTATGTCTTTCGATTCTTCCCCGAAAAAAAAACATAATTCTTTTTAAGTATTAATCTAAATCCCTCGAGACGAATTTTATTTTCTTTAGTACATGCGGATAATAAAATAATATCGTAATCGAGCAATAGGTCTATAGAACCTGAAAGGATAAACGGAAAGATAATTTTCTCTCTAGCTAGGAGGTCTTCTCAAATTTATTACTTTCTTTCTATTTTATAGATGTATCCACTCCTTAGCAGTTTTAAAAGCCTATATCCATTTATTTAAAAAAAATCGAGCTTAGAGGTTTGGTTTTGACTCGTTCAATATATCGCCCACGTCGCAAAAGAATAATCTATTTTTGACCTATTTAGCGTATCGATTAGTACCAGCTCCGATATTTTGGAGCACACTAGCTACTATTAGGTCAGTTTGCCTTTAAAGTTGTTTGATACAGTTTCTGGGTCCCCGTTCAAGGCCAACAGCATATAAAGCGCATGTCTATTTCACTCATTCTTTTTTATCTTCCAATTCGCCGGTAACTATTTTCTCTTCAAACAATTTACTCATATGGGGAAAATTATTTTTCTGTATCTGCATACGGAACCATAATGAGCTCTTATGCTTTTCAATAATTTTGCTTTTGATTCATTCTGGTGTATATACAACTTAATAGATCTGTTTCAAAACAGAATACGGCAATTTTTCGAAATAGCGTTTCTTGCTCTTTGGTTGTTGGTGATATCTAAAGACGATTACTTTATCAAAGCTGCGACTCAAGAAAGAATAATATTTAATATTCTTTGTATGTCTTTACTTTTCTATGAATCCGCTTTATGCAAAAATATTTTTCTTCCATAATTGAGGTCAATATGAGGTTTACCATGCAATCAGAATACAAACGTATTGAATTATGAAAAGGTAATTAAACAATGAAGATGATAGCTCAGTGACAAAAATATGCAGTCGTGAAAAATAACATTTGCAAAGAAAAACGAAAGAAAAAATTAAGGACAAAAAAGGCTCATGGTACATTATCATTCTGGTGGCAGGGTTAGACTAAAATAAATTATTCTGTTATACGATATTTGAATTAAATGTACGGTTTTCCTTCATTACTTTTCTGCACAAGAATATATGAAGTTCACAAGGGGACACAGTAATCATCGAAGATAATTAGTGAGAATGAGTAACTGATGTTTTGAAAGACTGTCACATACTTCAGGTTAATTTAAACAAGCTTGCAGTAATTTTAAAAATATTTCTGTACTACTTTTTAATGAGCAATGTAACTCCACCACTGTCTACTTGCCCCTTCTTTCCTTCATTCTACCTTTCCTAAAACAAACTGTTGGTTTTAAAACTCTCTAAACTCACCGGTTATAATTATCGTGCTCCTTCTTCTTCTTTTGGCCCTTATAAATGTTTAGAGAGGTGTGGGATGTGGACATGAACCCTAAAGCTCCAATTTTGTCGGTCGAGTAACGGATGTACGCCCAAAATCTTCTGGATAAAACCACAGCAGGAAGAAGCTAGATTACTCCCCTTGACGAATTTGTTGACTGCTCTCAGTGGGTCGCGGGAACTCTGTTAGGATAGGCTTTTGTCACACTGTCAAAAAACAACAGAATTTGGTTAAGCCCTAAAGTCGATTTAGCTCCCAGAAACCGCCGCTGGGCGCAATTAATAAAGCTGTTGCCTTTCTGTTGAGTATAATATCCTATTTTCTAGTGTTTCTTGACCTTTATCATCTTCTCTCTGCTTTTGCCTAGATTTTCCGACTTGCCTTATTTTGAGTCGGTCTGTGTATAGAAGTTTGTCTGTTTCTTTGCCTGACACTCTGAATCCTTCTTCGTTTGTCTGTGTGTGTCTGTGACTGGTTGTCTGTCTGTCTCTCCTGTTCACGCTTTCTAAAAAAAGAAAACTATTCGGTAGTTTTGTATTTGCTTCTCACGCTATCTTGTTAATGGACTCTTCCTTATATTCTATTTTTTTTTCATCATGGTTTTGAAGGATTATCATGAGAACCAAAATTTCCTGACAGAAACAACAAAAGCAGAAAGCTTAAAGCAGATAGTAAGTTAAAAAATGCTGTAAATTTTTTGCCCTACTGCATACAGTGTGGGGAAATCTTGAGTGCATTATTACAAGTATTGTATAGTGCTGTTTTCTTTTCCGGTTGAATCAGTGCCCGGTCTAAGCGGCTGTCCAACCCGCTCAACCAGCAAGGGTTATTTCGTGGAATTAGTTGCCCTGGTCAACATCAAGTTGACATTTTGGTGAGGTGTGAAATACGCCCCTTTTCAACAGGGCGGTAGGGATTTGGAAAAACCTCAGAACCTTAAAAGAGGGATACACGATGATCTTTATGTTTTCATTTGTTAATTTAAGATGACTATAATAAACAGAAAGGAAAATGAAGTCTGCATCTTAAGTTATGGGCAATAAAGGAACAAAAAAAGATAAACTTTCAGAGCCTAAATACCTGCAGCAAATTGCAAAATGACTTCAAGTATGAACATTTGGAACAAAAAAATTGGAGGCAATTGCAGAGGCGTAGGGGAATGGAGTAGTGGGTGGGGAAAAGTGGAAGACTAAGAATGGAACGCGTACTGGAGAAAGAAAGTGCGAAGATAGAAGAAGAAACTCATGCGGCTCATGTAGATTTAAGAGATAAAACAACAAGACATAATGTTTTTACAAACTTAAAAATGTAGCTTCTGAAACATGTAATTTTTTTAATGTTAAAGAAAATTAAAGGAAAAAAAAAGAATATTGCAACCAAACTTTACTGCAGTATGATCACTTGACCCAGCAGAAGGGAAATATGAAAAACAAAAGAAAAAGAAACGCAACTAAAATTGAATATAAACCACATAAAATAAGAGTGGCGGCGAGAGAGCTGATGGACTTTTGCAATTGCGGGTCTCATCGGCCGAGTATGATGGTACAAACAACGAGATTGGTGTCTAATGGGACACTGGCGGAATTTCGAACGCGGATCCGCATCATGGAGTCCTCCCTTCTCTTCAGATCATAGAAATCCGCGTCACCGAGCCATCCCTTCTCGTCAGATCATAGAATTCCGCGTCGCAACAGAGCCATCCCTTCTCTTCAGATCCAGGGGATCGATTTCACGGGCTCGACAATTATCCATTCAGTGTCCTGTGATCTTCTCTCTTGGAAGCCTTCAAGTGCTCCTCATCAAGTTTCCTAAGCCTCTTCCTCTCCATCAAAATTCTGTTACATTCCCCCATCCTTTTCTTGTCACCTGAGTTCCCACGCAGCTACGTCTTGTTTTGTTGCAAGAAAATCCTCCCATGATATCGGTTTCGCTCATACAACCACCTCGACGATTGCGGATGCCACATGCTGAGTTGATCTCCATGAATCTTAGCAAAGTTTTTTTTTTAGACTTAGAATCAACATTGGCTACACGGATCTGTACCATATTACCAAGCGAGGCTTAAAACCTAGAAAACTTAGAATTGAAGAACAGACACAAATATTTTAAGCAGGCATAACGTTCATTAATGGGCGGAGTTTTATCTTTTACGCGTGAGAGAATTATCACATCTTCATTGCCACTCTGTCATAACACAAAAGCTTAGATTCAATTAGGGCCGCAGAAATTTGTAGAGAATGCCCACAGACAGTAAAATCAAGCTAATAAAGATTCTATTTTTTCTTGTAATATTTAGATATTAAGGTAAAAAGGAAGTTTTCGAATTAATAAAATCTCTTGTTCGTGAACTCTGAGCTCGGCATAGACATAGTAACATTGTATGGAAAATAGTTGCTTTCGCACGTCCCATCGTTACGAATGAAGGCAGATTTCCAACAATTTCTACATATGACTTCGTAAAGAACATTCATCTTTGCCTCAAGGCTGATTTTTTTAAGCATTTCAAGAGCAGAGGAATATGCAATAAAAAGTTAAGATTCATGCACGTCAAAGCTTTCAAAGGTCGTAAAGTACATTGCATTATTTGCCCGTTTAGAATCAGACCTTTAAATTAATTCAAAGCAAAGAACTTAAAGTCGACTTTGAACACAAAATCGTACACACTAATACAAGAGATTTCCTCTCACTAGGGACTCATCGACAATGGCACTAGCTAATCATGTTTAGAACTACAAACGTTAGGCTTTTGCGGAGTTATGGGGATGCTGCGCCAATGTACAGACTGTGGTCTACTGCATTATTTTAACACCATGCCTAGAATAACAACTCATTATATATATACCAAATCAATCCTAACTAACAGTTTTTAAGCTTACTCTCAACCCAGACCACATTGTGTGATGCTGAGAGCTCAGATAAAACCCTAGTCCTATAGTCCCAGCCAAAGTGATACTCCATTAACAAAAACCGGTCCCAGTTAGGAAAATGGCGCTCTGTATCAAATTTCTCTCACGGCTCATGGGCTCAATGGGGCGATGAAGATCTCTTCATGGCTTAGGGAGATTTCATCTTAACCAAACAGTAGATGTTCTGAAGTTTAATGCGATTAGCGCCGTGGATAATACAGGAATGTGAATTGACAGAGAGGAGAACAGCTACTGCGACTCAGTCCTCTAGATCGAAAGATCGAATTAACCCAAGCATACGAAAATGATGGCGCTTGAAGATTTGAGTCAAGCTTAGCCTGGGATAGTCATGTTTTTAACAATATTAAACGTACTTTTGCTCGTCAGTTTACCAACAGCGTTTATTTAACCTCGGAAAGATTTAAACCTGATATTTTTATGTTTGGTATGCCAAGGCCGAAAGGAAATAATTCTAAGATCTGGAAAGATTCAGTACCATTCGCAGCCCTTTTTCACTTTCCGTCGCTGAAAAAGACACAATGCCCAATTACACTAGTCTTACTTTTTCAATTTCAAAATAATTCGGATATATTATTGGCTGCTTAACTTTACCATATCGAACTCTAGTTTTCTCTTCACTTATATCATCGCGAAGAAAAGGTTAATGCCGCATTTGCAATGTTTTCAAGATGTTGATGGGCAAACTTATATAAAACCAAAGATAAAGAAATTGACATCGGAATAATTGAAATATTGGTTGATGGTCCTATATGTCTCGCCATTACTGGAAAAGTTTAGTCTTTTCCAACCTCATCAAAAGCCCCCCCCCCCCCCACGGCCTGGCAACAAAGAGCAGAGAGGAATGAATCCATACAAATTGTTGTGGCTCCAACAGAGGAGGTGACACCCCTACAGCGCCCCATGACCATCAAGCTGCGGCCTTGCCATGACGCAGTTCTCTCACTCTCCTTCACCTTCTTCTAATAATCTTCGTTCTATCGAATCTAATCGTCCGCTGCCTCTTTTATATATTACCAAAGTAGATAACCCTCTTAAATTTGGTTGATACTTTTCTTTTAAGCATTGTGAATCGTGATTCTACCCTTATGCTCAACTGTCTAATTCATTTTTTTAAAAACATTTTCGAAAACTGATGGATAGCGTAAAAGACTTCGATTATGCCTTAACTGCTACAAAAATGCCAAAAATTTAAACAAAAACAACATTAAAAAACAAAACAAACAAAAAACAACAACAAAAAAAAACAAAACAAAACAATAAAAAACAAAAAAACAAAACAATAAACGCTTGAAAATTGGATTTCTGGATTTGTCAAAAGCAACAGCGGCAGCAAAGAATAAAAAAAGAGTGGCGCCTTCACATGCGGTACTTCACCGATGATGAGGAACAACTAAACCGCTACCCAAAAGCCTGCAAGCAGCAACAGCAACACCAACGCCGCACGCCCCGAGCCCCAGGTTCCGGCTTGCACGCCGTGACCCAATAGCAAGCGGGCATTACACACGACATGGCCCGGGCGTCGCTCGCTTATCGCTTCTTCCATCTCCCGCAACGCGCACACAGTGCAACCCTGAGTTATGGTCCCTTGCCTACCAAGGGCCGCGTTATTGGTCTGCCATTAAACAAACTCAGAGGTATCAGTTTCACTCCTAATGTACTACACGAATTTATTCATACATTAGATTAGCGATCTGTCGATAAAAATCTAAAAAATGAAAAAAAAAAAAAATGCAACTTCTAAGCCCTGCCAAGAAAGAGAAGGTAATATAACAATTCTGGACACACTCAGAAACACACACACACACACACAACGTCGAAATGATTCGCGATGGAAAGAAAAATTGGACTAAGATTCTGAATTTGTTTGGACTAGCTAGATATATTTCTCGGGGAAAGAAAATTAAAAATACAACAAAAAACATATCATAAGATTTTTGACGATTAGCGTTTCTCACAGGTTACAATTTTTTACTATAATAAAGCTAACACTTTCAATTAAAAAAAATTTACTGCTTCCCTACATCCTAAATGATTTTTGAACTCGTTTCATCATTCCATAATGCTTTTACCATTTAATTGCAGAAGTAAATTAATATTTAACCAAAACGACATAAAGAGTGTTGATCCAAAAGAGATCTACACATTTTGGCCCTCTTCTAGAGCAGTTTAACATGACGACAAAGTATTTCTGCCACAGCTACCGGCGACAGTGGTGCAGCCGTAGCTCATATTGATACAGATCTACACGTTTGGTATGAAGGTAAAATAATTGAAGTATAGATGCTACAGCTTTGTTCATTTGAAACGAGAGATTTATTGCATTCTTGTTAGACTAATGCGACCGCCCGTAACGCCTGAGTCGCAAGACTTGATGCCGGTTTAAAAACATAAAAAGGGTCTGGCCACGCATGCGGTGGTCAATCACAAGTGTGTGTGAGCACTGTTGACCAAGCAACCAGTAAGCTGAGTCGGAGCTTCTGGAGAATTCATCATGTCAATTGGCAACATCTGTTTATTATATTATTTTAGTTCTAGTTTAGTGGTTACGGTAAGATGAAATGTTTTCCTTTTTTTTTTTTGTATCATAGCAGTTTAATAGAAATAGCTTTAATAAAGAGCGTGATTTATCAAACCATTATTAGTTTTTTCGTGCACTATTTGGAGAAAACTTTGGCCTTATGAATTTTGCCCGGCTCTTAATGTCAGGGGTAGCGCACCGCAGGGTGAGAACAATGGACAATCACACAGTATTAGATGAAAGTAATTTTACCAAACACGATAATGTAATATACCTGATCACGAAACATACATTAAAGCAGGCTTATTTGAGCCCGAAGTTACGTTTTTTAATGAACGAAACCTGGTTGTTAATTACTGTGCTCTAGTGAAGCATGATTCAGCCGCAATTTATGCGTAGAATGTCAAATTGGCGATTTAGTGATTTTTGCTTACTGCATAACTTTTTATTTCCATTGCAAGTCAGTGTTGCTTTAGAGCTAACGCATAACGAAAAGGCAGATATTATAATTAAATCAGTCCATAGGTTTGAGCTTAAACTTTCAAATATTTCATCTTCTTCTACCGACCGGTCTACTCCTCTTTCCATTCTTGTTGAGAGAAATACCACATTTAGGTTTCCATTTTCCTCAAATATCATAGACTTCAGGAAGGACTGGTGTCAACGTCCACATCCATGTATTTCGCTATCAACATCGCTCTCTCTCTCTCTCTCTCTCTCTCTCTCTCTCTCTCTCTCTCTCTCTCTCTCTCTCTTCCCTCCCCCCCCCTCTCTCTCTCTTCCCTACCCCCCTCTCTCTCTCTCTCTCGCTCTCTCAGTGGTGCAGGAAATTTTTAGGGAGGGGGGTATTTATAAAGAAGGGGGCGTGGGTGTCGAGGAAAGAGTGTGAATATTCACCAGGATGACAGTCGATGCGTACCTACCCGTGACAGCCTAATGAAGGTCAACCAAATACTGAGTCCCCCAGGCCCGTCCTAACGCGCTACCTTATCAGATCAACACGGACGATTTGCAGCTATCATATTCCTGGCCAAGTGTCTGCTGGACCTTTTGTAGACCCGTGATTTATTCATTCTTTACATTCTTCCCACTCATAATTCATGTGCCTTCAAAGTGCACTATATTACATTGTCGGTCAAATCTCCAGGATAAAAAAAATAATTAAAAATAAAGGGTTAAGTTTAGACAGCACTGTTAAACTTTATGCGCTAAATGTAATTTACATGCTGCATCGACATCAAACATTGATTCAGCTATTGTAATAATTGTACACAAATTTGTAGATTAATGGAATATATTCAAGGAGAATGTAACCTTTGATAGAAAGTCATGAAGCTACGCAAATTAAAACAGCTCGCAATCTTTCACATATTTTCTAAGTATATTTTACTACAGTCTCAGGATCGTTATTGAAAAATACTTTCAGCATTTATAACCGTTTCAAATACTTCAAATATTTTTACATCTCTCTCTCTCTCTCTCTCTCTCTCTCTCTCTCTCTCTCTCTCCCTCTCTTTCTCTCTCCCCCCCCCTCTCTCTCTCTCTCTCTCTCTCTCTTTTTCACACACCCACTCTTTCTTTCTCTACTCAGTCTCACTTTTCACCACAAACTTGGGTTGGTAATTTCAATAAGGTTGTTTTCCGTTAGATCTCTCGGTCGCTATGGTAGGCGTAAAATTCACGGTGTTACATCTGATTTATGGCACAATCAATAAATGACTCGCTGGAACTCGGAGCTTAATTGTGCCAAAAGCGAACATAACGCAGTACTAGAAGTAAAGAACCTGACAGACCTCAAACGTTTATAATGCCTCAAATCCATAAGTATGCCAGCGTTACAGTGAAGAAATTCCGATTATATCTCTCTTTTCCTCTCTTTCTCTCTCTCTGTCTCTATCTCTTTCTGTCTCTTTCGCTATCTCCCTTTCTTTCTCACACTCTAGTACTTACTCCTTCTATCTCTCACTTAATCTCGCACCCACTCCTTCTCTCTCTTTCTCTTAATACCCCTATCTTATTTTCTTCAATGAAATAAAACCCCGAGGAAGCTTGACGCATTATGAATATAAATAAAATTAATGTTTCTCTTAAAGCTTCTCATTTACAGTCATTATAGAAAAGTCCTACTTTCGCCTCATTTCCCCTGCACCTAGCCAGCATGTCCCATCGTTCCTGCAGTGGTGCTTGCTGGGTGCTCGACCTGGCCTCTATAGCAATCTTCCACTGATGACACATAGCGCAGCAGCTCCCTGCGTTGCTCTGATCCCCTATTATAGCACCTTCTGGCCATGCAATTAATCGACACAAAAATAGATGCAATCCAATATCTTATTCTGCGCTGAATGCCACCACCCCTCTCTCCTTTTTTCTTCATCCTCTCACCCCTGCATCTCACCCTCTAGCCGATAACAGCACATCCCTTCCCCGCTCTCAATTTGATTCACAGTTTATTATAGAATCGAATCAAGCTTAGCAGTCAGCTCAGCTGTGCGTGCTCACTTAATGCAGTCTGCCTGTTAAGGCTACCACCCTCTCTTCCCCTCTCATTATCATCATCTTCCGCCCCCCCCTCCCCCCCCCTCTCTCTCTCTCATTACCCTTAACAACTCTCCACACACATACATACACACAGTACTCAATCTTCTACTCAGTGCTTTTTGAAACTCGCTCACAAAAATGGGAGTTAGGGGGGAAAGGAGGGTTGATTCAGAGCGAATAAACCCAGGCTCTCCCATCAATTATAGAATGGGAGCACTCGTGCGACGCGACAACAACGGTATTAAAGAATTACTTATAGGTTATCGACCTGAACATCAAAGGCTTGCCTTCCCAGCCTCAGACGGCTGCGTAGAGCAGGGAATAAATTATAGCAGGCTGCATGCTCCAGGGATAGGCCATAGCAGTCGTGCGTGCTGGTGTGTTGAGAGATGCAGCTGGGCAGACGGACCTCCAGGTCGAGTCGACTCTGGGGATGAGCCAGGGATGGCACGAGTGGGATTCATCTCGGGTCGCTGACAGTGAGCAAGATTAGTACCGCCTCCATGTGGGAGAGTGAGCAGCACCTAGCCTGTTGTGCAAGGGATAGAGCACGCGCGTAGCGTGTGAGCACTCTGATTGGTGGGTTCTGAGGACGGTTTAAACCGTGTAGACTTGGGACAGTCAGCTCGGGCAGGCTGATAAGGTTGGGAGAGGTGGGTAAAGGCATGAAGGGGAAGGAGGGGGGGGAAAGAGAGGGAAGGTTTGGAGGGTGGGGTGGGGTGGGTAGGGTTGTAAAATAACGTTGCAGCAGAAGTCCCACCTTTCTATTGTCTTCTGCACTTTTGAGGGCAGGCGAATGACGCGCATCATCTCATCCATTCTTGAAGGTGTGAAAACGGAAAAGGATCAAAGACAAAAGAAAATAAAAATCGGAAAAAGGCCTTAAAGAGAAGCAGAAAACCGTATCGATTGGGCATTGAACGAACGCAAGCATTGATAATACAAACACATACACTATATTCAGTTTGAAGCTATGCGCAATCGACTTAGAAGCTTCTAAATTACTTCAGTCCTACTTTTCTTTTCCAATCATGGACCTGGACTGGAGCCATTAAATTTCTTGGTCAGCGATGCAGCACAGACTGGAGCCTTCACCAGCATGATTGGTTCACACGTCAGAGACGGTCTACATCGTGTTGATTATGTTGGCCTTCGTTTTCCTCAATAAAAGTGATGCGTCTATAACATAATCTTTTAAATGATCACTGAAAGTTCTTGACTTTTGTGAAAAACAAACAAACAAAAAACCTACATCAATCAAACAAACAGGACAAGATAAGGGGAAAAACTTTCTCAGATACGATTTTCAAACGATATGATTATTTAAAGTTGATATTATGACCTCTACGACTCCTTTAACTTTTTTACAGTCTGCACACAGAATTAGTTCGGTTAGACCACTGAATTATCAAAAAAATCATCGCAAGAAGTGAAGCTAGCTTATTTTTTTGTGTAATTTTTTTCCCTAAAAGGCTTCATAAGAAAAAAGAAACTATAAAAAGATGCCGTGTGATAAAAAGTTAATGATGTTTTTATGATCTCTGGGAACAGCAAATCCTCTTATTACTCCCTGAAAGAGAACTAGGGGATGTTCAATAGTATTGAACTAACAAACTGATATTGCCATACTAAAAGACAGTGTTGAAATTTTTTTTAAACAAAAACAATTAAAGAAAAAGCCTATGTCACATCCGCAGTCAGAAACTGTTACAAAAGCGAAGGATTAAATATTGATATACACAAATTTTGCAATTTCCAGGTGTGTTGAGATAACTTTTACGGCGTGAAAAGAATTTATTATAATGATTAATTCCGTGAATCTTTCGAATGATATAAAAATGTGTTGATCAAAAACAAAAGTAGAGCATTCAGAGTAAAAAGTTAAGATATAAGCTACGATTTAAGTGGGGGTTTGTCATTACTCTCTTCACTTCTCCCTAGATTGACCGAGCATCCAGAGTAAAAAAAGTAAAGATGTAATTTAAAATTAAAGTGGGTGTAGGGTATTACTCTCTTCACCTCTCCCTTGATTGAACGAGCATCCAGAGCAAAAACATAAAGATGCAATTTACCATTAAAGTCGAGGTTCAGTATTACTCTCTTCAGTCCTCTCCCTAGATTGAACACCTCGAAGAGCTCTTGTAAAAAGTGAGCAAAAAACGAAAATGAACACTAATTGTAGTTCTTCTTGGTGTTGTATGCAGAAGAAGTAAAATAGCGAGAGAGAGAGAGAGAGAGAGAGAGAGAGAGAGAGAGAGAGAGAGAGAGAGAGAGAGAGAGAGAGAGAGAGAGAGAGAGAGAGAGAGAGAGAGAGAGAGAGAGAGAGAGAGAGAGAGAGAGAGAGAGAGAGAGAGAGAGAGAGAGAGAGGAAGAAAGAGAGAAAGATACAGACAAGCAGACAGACAGACAGACAGAGAGGTAATCACGAAGGGAACAAAGATAAACAAACATCCAGACAGAGGCCTGCCTAGTACAATGTATTATAAAAGTTTTATAGATCAGCAGGGCTGATATGTAACTCGAAAAGCCCGCTCGACCGCGGTCCGATTAGGTGAAAGCAGGACTCGATCACCTATTTCGCACACACACATGAGGAAAATTCTTAGCGCATTAGTTTGGCTGATGGGACAGGATTGTTCGGTCTGATCTGGCATTTAGTCGGCGTATCTGATTGGATCCGCTCTGTGTACCTGTATGCCAGGCCGATTGTCCTGCCGGACTCTGACTGGCACGGCGTTCTCCCACTGCTGATGAGGAGACAAGATAGGAGCTGGTACTACGGGATGGGGGGAGGGGGGGGGGGGTAACATACCTGAAGGGATGGACAGGACAAGCACGCCTTCGCTGCGAATCATGATTTAAAGGTCTGGTGAAAAACTTGTTGAGGAGGGAAGATGTAAATATATATATATTGAAATATTGAACCGAAGAGGAAAAAGAGAGAGAGAGAGAGAGAGAGAGAGAGAGAGAGAGAGAGAGAGAGAGAGAGAGAGAGAGAGAGAGAGAGAGAGAGAGTAATAGACTTGGAGAGAAAAAATTAATGAAAAGAAAGAAAGGACGAAGGCCGTGAATGAAGGAAGATAACAATAATTATAAATTTAAGAGAGGAAGGATACTGTATTTATCATTGAGTCATTAGCAAGAATGTAACAGCATGTTCTTGAAACGTCGCCATTGTTTATAAGAAAAGTTCGAAGGCATTCATTGAAGGAATATGGAGGTCTAAAAAAGATGTATGAAAAGAAATATCAGCTTCCTCAATAATTATAATTATGATACTGGATTGTTTTCTTGATACAAAGACTACAGAAAAGAAGAACAGACAAAAAAGAAAATACACGAACGCACACACACACACACACACACATTTAATTACAACGCCTAAAAAGTGCTCCTAATACAAAAAACATTCGTTATAGATGGCCAGTATTAATTGAGGAGTATTCAGTCTTTCATTTTGTAAGGAAGCTAGTAATGAAAACAGCTCGAACAAGTACCCTACTTATTACTGCCCTTGCCTGCTATAACGAGCAACATGACCCAAGCAAGCCTAGGGTTGAACACCAACGGTAGGTGTTCTATGTCTTGCTTCGAGATTAATTTTTTACTATCAACTTAACGTTTTGTTGACACACTGGCTAGGCAGGGTTTTTCGCCTAATCAGTTCTGTAGTGCCGGTTATTTTGATTTCTCTGTATCCGACTGACTTACTCTCATTTATGAAAAACATCGATTAGCTTAGGACATCGCTTCATCGAAATCATTCAGCTTGATCGGTATTAATTGCTCTGAGATGGTTTTGATTTAATCTAATAGTCCCCATAGCATGCTTTGTGTATCTTTGATAGAAATACAAGTCCGCTCACTTTTCCAACATCAAACGATGTCCATCATTCTATGCTGCTGCTGCTGCTGCTATTTGTATATCACTTGTTGAGGAGTGGAGTAATTATATACCAATGGAGTTGTAAAATATCTTAGGCACAAATTTTTACTATTGGCTACTGACATAGACAAAATGTCAACTAGAATAAGTATGATATGTTTTGGAAAAGTAAAACGGGATAATTCTAAAACGCATATTCGCATTAGTCATATATCTTACTGAGTATTGCAAAAATTTCGATATGATTGAAGACAAAAAGGCAACTTTATAATTTTTTTTATTAGTTTTCTAATTTTGAAAGCCCAGAGAAAATTTTCATGACCTACTTCTTTTCTTTTCTCTAAGAGCAAAAAACGCCTAATTTTTCTGTTGAAATGTTTATGCTGTTCATACTAATATCTAAAGTAATATTAATGACATCTTTTTCCCGAGTAAGGACTGATTTGTGAAGGAACAGTGGGCTATTTCTTGTCCCAGCTAATTTTTTTTACACAAGAACAAAGTCTACCACACTTTCAGGTATCTCTTAAAACAGCTAGACTTAAACAAAAGGCATTTTAAAAAAGTTTTAAGTGTTGGAATTCATAGGTTTAATAGCTGTGCAAACTTTCGATGGATCTTCATCTTTGATGCTCTTAGTTTAAAAAATATCCAAGAAATGTTGAATAAAAAACATGGTGATTTCCTTCGCAACTTAAACGGAAACAACTTACAATAAACTATTTTGGAAGTCAGTCTTTGGCAAGTGGTCACTAGTTGAAGACAATTTCTTCTAGCTCAAACATTCTTTGGAGCTAAAGAGTAATAAAAAGTTCGAAGCAGTTTTTCGAAATCAAAACAAAAAGTCAATGCAATTTTGTATATATTTTTTCTATCTGGAATTAAGTCTGTCACACAAATTGCTGCTAGTCGGCTACCTGTTTCTTTTCTATCTGGAGTAAAGTCTGTAGCACAAGCTGCATCTGGTCTGCTACCTGTCTGCCCATTTTCTTTGAAGAATACCTGTGTCGTTTGTCTCACTTACCTTCTCTCCATGATTGTCTATTTTTATGTCTCTGTTATTGCCACTTGGCTTTCCTTTAATTTCTTATTAATCTCCTATTTTCAAACATTTTCTTCTCTTCACGATCTAGTTTTATTTCTATTATTTTTCCTCCACTCACCTCCATCTTCCTAAATGCTACATTCCGGTGCACTTGGCTATGTCTCTAGAATTAGAGCAGAGCGTACGTTAATCAATCGAACTACCCAATGATTGAATGTTTTATTGGATTTACGACCTACGCAAATAATTGTGTGTTCAGTGGGCGCACCCAGACAGCGCTTTTTATGGCAACAGGGAATTCCGTGAAAACCTCATCAATCTCTCTTGGCGGAACCGCTTGTCTGGTAGATCTGATGCCGATAGAAAGGCTGAGCTTGTTGGGATCAAACGCCGAACCTATTAAGACAATTCAAATTAAAGGGATCGTTTAGAGCATTCCTCTGTCATTCTTTATTTACCTCCGCTCTGGAGTCTTTTAGTTGTTCAGAGTTGGCGACCAAAACACGCTGTTATGGGAAGATTGGTAGAAACTTAAAAAAAGCAAATGTAAACAAGCGTGGAAATAACAAAACAAAACAAAAATCAAAGGGAAAAAAGGGAAAACTCAGCATGCCTGTACATGCATTACGTTCCCACGAAGAGCCGAACGTTGGTGAGCATCGACCTTTGCTCCAGACAAGGTTATCGACAACAGAAAGCTCTGAAAAGCCCAGACTGATCATACAGGAAAACATTTTTAGGGCTGTGTAATAAATCTCTGTAAAGCTTGCCTTCCGACGTTAATATTGGTGTAGCAGAGAGGTAGTACAAGTCTCGGTAGTAATTTCAGAGACGAGCCATGATTGAGTAATTTTAACGTTCTTGTTCGGCTTTGAAGACATACAACGTCTCGTAAAAGGCAGTACATGTATTCCGAGCTGATTTCTTAGTGTGGCGGAACTCTGGGCAATATCCCCGTACTATTAGTGTCTGAGGTAATCTTTGGAAATGTCAAATAATTAAGGACAATTCCTTTGGGTAATATTCCCGTACTATTAGTGTCGGAGGTAATCTTTGGAAATGTCAAATAATTAAGGACAATTCCTTTGGGCAATCCACCTGTTACAGAATGTATTATATTTGTTCTACAAATTGAGAATTGTGAAAATAGTCAATTCCTGAAGATGTCAAGCCAAACTAGTCCTTGAGGTCCCTGTACAAAATGAAATTAACATTATAATTTGATAGCCTGCGGCGATTTCCCGAGAATACCTCTTAAAGGAACCAAACTAGAGACTTAATAATAAAGAAAAAAGAATGATATAAAGGCAAAATAAAGAAAAGATAAGGAAATCATATCCTCAACAAGCTCATGGGGTGTGATGAAATATGGGATCCTTTTCAAATTTAGAATTTTATTAGTTTTATCATTACTAATACATTTTTAATGTTTCTTCTTCTTCTTCTTCTTCTTCTTCTTCTTCTTCTTCTTCTTCTTCTTCTTCTTCTTCTTCTTCTTCTTCTTCTTCTTCTTCTTCTTCTTCTTCTTCTTCTTCTTCTTCTTCTTCTTCTTCTTCTTCTTCTTCTTCTTCTTCTTCTTCTTCTTCTTCTTCTTCTTCTTCTTCTTCTTCTTCTTCTTCTTCTTCTTCTTCTTCTTCTTCTTCTTCTTCTTCTTCTTCTTCTTCTTCTTCTTCTTCTTCTTCTTCTTCTTCTTCTTCTTCTTCTTCTTCTTCTTCTTCTTCTTCTTCTTCTTCCTTTTATTATAATTACCATCCTCATCAATATCGGCGTCGTGATCATCATCATCATCGACATTATTTTTTTATTGAGATCTTTTTATTGTTTTTTATGATTGCTGCTTTTGGCCTACTTTTGAACAGTCCAATTCTAGCATTGATCAACTTTGTTCATGAATTTGTTTTACTGTTCACAGGTCTGGTTCAAGAACAGACGTGCCAAGTGGAGGAAACAGAAGAGAGAACAGGAAGCTGCAGAACGCCGGGCCGGCGAAGTTGGCTCCTCCTCGTCCTCATCTTCATCGTTATCTGCTGGTCTGGCAGGGAAGTCCGCGGCCAACTCCAGCAAACTGTCCACCTCTGGCGACGAGGGTGAGGGCGATGACTCGATATGTGTGGATGAGGAGGACAGGGATCAGTGTCATCAAGACGAAGAGGACGAGAGGGTTAGGATGGCTGCGAAAGAAAGAGCAACAGAAAAGAGATTGAGCGGAGAACAAGGCAGTACTGCCAGCAACAACTTCTCCCCGGACTCAAGCCTCGATCTGAGTCAGCGGAAAGCTACCCCAACCGGATGTTATTCACCAGAGGTCAAGGTCAGGTGCGAAAGGTCGCCTCTCAATTACCATCCATCCGCTGACAAAGCTGGTGGTCAAAATACTAAGATGTTGTACCCGATGGCGTCAGGGCAGGGTGCTAGAAGACCCGTGTCTCAAGAGCCAGAGACCTCCTCCATCTCAGCCTACAGTAACGACGAATGCTCCGATGCAGAGCTCTCCCCGTAATCTCAACATGCCGGCCTTGGTGCTCGAAAATACAACATTCATGTTTAAGACAGCGTTGGTCTTACTCGCCATAGGCCAAAACAGAACTGATGTTCAAAGCAGGGCAGATAAAAAAAACCCAGAAAGACATACAGTTTAATGCCGTTCTCCTTACATTTAGCTTAAGTGGACCAGGAATAGAAATATCTTCTAAGGCCTCAACGAAAATGGCGAAGCAAAGCAGGGCAAAAAGTCATCCAGGTGTTTTGTGTGATCCAAGACGTGCTCACACGGTAGAATGGTAGGCCTACTCTCTTAAAAAGTTAAAACTGCCAGAACAAACCGTGTCGTTAAATAGGGCTCAAAGACACATTCCTAAATCTGATCATGGCTGTGGTTTCCATTTTGTTGACAAACTCAGTAACAGACTCAGATAGAAATGACTATTTAAAAAATATAATTATATACTTTGTAAACAGATGTTGCAACTATATCTGAAGTAAATACAGGCACAATGACAAAAACGCAAAAATCATTAAAAGAAAATTCTTAAAGAGCAACAGAGGAAAACAAGAGAAAAAAAGAAAACCAAGAAAACTCAAAACAATGTAAAGGACCAAAAAGGTTAAAAAAAAAGAGAGAGAAAAAAAGAGGAGCTCATAAAATTCTTTGGCTCAACTTCATACTTGGGCATATGAATCACTAACAAACAATAGACTATTGCAATTCTCATTTGCTTACATATTTCAGAATATGTCTTCTGTCATGTTTGTGGATACTACTTTGATTATGATTTTATAAATATTAATTTGATATGACGTGCTCCATCGAATGTTTATTCTTTCTTTGAGGATATCGCATTGCGATTTGGAAAAAAAAGCAACAAACAATAAGAAACAACTACAAAACCACCGCAGCAGCAACAACACTTAAAAAACCCCTTTAAAATCGTCATCATCATCATCAACAACAACAACAACAATAAGAACATCACCACCACCACCACAAACAACAACAACAGAGGCAAATTGTGCTAACAAAAATGCCACTCACAACACTGCTCAACCTCAGTTACCCCATAAGATCTCCAGACCTTTTTACTCTTCCTTGTAAGATAGAATTAACGATTCAAAATAGACCTACAACACATTGCTTTTTCAAACTGTGAACTTCGTCAGAGAAGAAGGCAGCCTA
>JAWDGP010003375.1:212500-227192 GCA_033675545.1 Elysia crispata | reverse complement strand
CTGTCTTAGGCTCCGTTTTCAAGACGGCTGGTCTGTCTTAGGCTCTGTCTTCAACACGGCTGCTCTGTCACAGGCTCTGTCTTCAACACGGCTGCTCTGTCTTAGGCTCTGTCCAGACTCTGTCTTCAACACGGCTACTCTGTCAAAGGCTCTTTCTTCAAATTTTACTTCAAGCTAAACTCTACGGTTACACAAAATTCAACTGATAAAAGAAAAAAACCCCGAAACATTAGACAGTTCGGCTCTGGGTAATTTTGTTCAGCTTGGCTTTCAAGATTGCTTAGTCAAGGCATCAGTAGGACCATTTGAGCAAGGTCCGACCCTGATGCCAAGTAACATCCTAGGCAAGGGTTCTATAGCAAGATTCCCCACCCCACCCCCCAATATTGTTGGTCCAAATGTCTATCACCTGAGCGTTCTGGTCTACAGGACCCTGAGCTCCAGGACATCAGTCCTTACCTTCAAACAAGTTGGTCTGATTAGCGCAGAGCTCACTTTAGCGCAAGTTTCTAACCAACTACTTCTTGGACACAAATTTATGACAAGTCTTTCAAATCTGTAGAAAACCTTCAATTCCAGACTCGCTTCCTGTAATTTTTTTCTTAAATAATGTCTAATCTGATCTGTGTATGGCAGGCTGATCTTATTCAACTTCTCATTTGGAAACCAAACATCCTTCAAACAGCCGCTGGTATTTGATTATCACAGACAAACATATTTATTTGGGAAGTCAGAAAAGAACTAAACTACTTGAGAAGAATTGACTGTAAAGGTTTTTTTATAATTTTATCTTTTTGATATTTCCAAAATTGTGAAAATGTTAAAAATTTACTGTCTCTTGTTTTCGTGCTCTGAACTAAATGTTGCCGTTTGGTAGCTAGACATCGTCGTTATTATGTCAATACAATATTGCTGGTGTGGTAGCCTTATGTCAATACAATATTGCTGGTGTGGTAGCCTCTTGTCAATATAATATTGCTGGTGTGGTAACCTTATGTCAATATAATATTGCTGGTGTGGTAGCCTTATGTCAATACAATATTGCTGGTGTGGTAGCCTCTTGTCAATACAATATTGCTGGTGTGGTAGCCTTATGTCAATATAATATTGCTGGTGTGGTAGCCTTATGTCAATATAATATTGCTGGTGTGGTAGCCTCTTGTCAATATAATATTGCTGGTGTGGTAGCCTCTTGTCAATATAATATTGCTGGTGCGGTAGCCTTATGTCAATATAATATTGCTGGTGTGGTAGCCTCTTGTCAATATAATATTGCTGGTGTGGTAGCCTCTTGTCAATATAATATTGCTGGTGTGGTAGCCTCTTGTCAATATAATATTGCTGGTGCGGTAGCCTTATGTCAATATAATATTGCTGGTGTGGTAGCCTCTTGTCAATATAATATTGCTGGTGCGGTAGCCTTCTGTCAATAAATATTGATTTTGTGGTAGCGGTATGTCAATATAATATCGCTCGTTTAGTAGCTAAAAAGATCCTTATTTAATACGCATTGCCCAAGCGAGACAGGTTTGTGTAAACGATTAATAAATTGTCTCCATAACGTCCGTCTTTTGCGATGAATCACTCATTAGGGTAAAACTTTGATTAAAACTCTTTCTTTCTGGATTAATCAATTCTCTTTTTGGGGTTATAATGCAAGGCATCTGAAAAGTTTTTATACCTCGCGATTTCTTGACTTCATGTTCAATAATTTCTGAGATAAAGTGGAAATAAAGTATGATAAACATGACTGTGAAATCTTTTACTCCATTATGCAATTGGTAGTCTTTTTTATCGAACTAACTGATTCTACGAGCGGTTTTAATGTTCCTAACTCAGGCGTTTCTGACCTGTCTAACGAAGATCGAAGAGGTTTCCAAGACGCGGGCATGCAATGCGTGTACATCAGTAAACTTCTTGATAAACTAATGTCAACCTTGTTGCAGTGTTATGGTCTTCCATTAATGCTCACATTTTAACGTTACCCTATATGTTTCTTGTCTTACATAACGTTACCATATATGTTTCTTGTCTTACATAACGTTACCTTATATGTTTCTTGT
The DNA here is from genome assembly GCA_033675545.1 of Elysia crispata. Classification (NCBI taxonomy): domain Eukaryota; kingdom Metazoa; phylum Mollusca; class Gastropoda; family Plakobranchidae; genus Elysia; species Elysia crispata. The sequence goes on along the minus strand of JAWDGP010003375.1, from coordinate 225,129 downwards.
CTTACATAACGTTACCCTACATGTTTCTTGTCTTACATAACGTTACCCTATATGTTTCTTGTCTTACATAACGTTACCCTATATGTTTCTTGTCTTACATAACGTTACCCTATATGTTTTTTTGTCTTACATAACGTTACCCTATATATTTTTTGTCTTACATAACGTCACCCTATATGTTTTTTGTCTTACATAACGTTACCCTATATGTTTCTTGTCTTACATAACGTTACCCTATATGTTTCTTGTCTTACATAACGTTACCCTATATGTTTCTTGTCTTACATAACGTTACCCTATATGTTTTTTGTCTTACATAACGTTACCCTATATGTTTCTTGTCTTACATAACGTTACCCTATATGTTTCTTGTCTTACATAACGTTACCCTATATGTTTCTTGTCTTACATAACGTTACCCTATATGTTTTTTTGTCTTACATAACGTTACCCTATATGTTTCTTGTCTTACATAACGTTACCCTATATGTTTCTTGTCTTACATAACGTTATCCTATATGTTTTTTGTCTTACATAACGTTACCCTATATGTTTTTTGTCTTACATATCCCTTGTTTGACTGTAATGTGAAGATTTCACCAGGGTGGAAACCTTACACAGTAATCGCCGTACTTCAACTTCTTCCCTGCGACCTTCTGTCAATCTACGCTATTTTCAACTCTCACACCCCCCTCTCTCACCCTCTCTCTCTCTCTCTCTCTCTCTCTCTCTCTCTCTCTCTCTCTCTCTCTCTCTCTCTCTCTCTCTCTCTCTCCCTTTCTCTCTCTTTCTCAAATTAGATAATTTATATGATTCGATCTATTGATCAGTCTTTCCCTTTTTTACATCTACCTATCTGTCGATTGCCTTTCTATGTATATAAAAAAAAATCTGTTTCTCTCTCTATCTATTATTTGTCAGATCTACCGGTCTATCGAACTATATTTATTCTTATCAATCAATCAACCTATTTATCTCATTATGATTTTTCTTCTTTCTATCTATCTATCTGTTTATTTATATATCGATCTATCTTTGGATTTCCCGATCTGCCTATGAACCTACCTATCCATCTATTTACCTATAGAGCAACCATCAACCAATGAATCACCCTATTTTTTTTCATTAATCCAAGTACCGAAATCACTTTTCCCATTGCCAAAGTTGGCCATTTATTTAAGCAGAAAAAAAAATCAACATAAACAATTGTGTCATCAACATTAAATCTTTATAATCTCATCGAATATCAGGTTACAGTTACGTTGTGGTGTGTGTGTAATCTTTCGTAATATCAAGGTTAAGATTTATTATTGTGGTGTGTGTCAGTGCAATCTCTTGTAATATCAAGGTTAAGAGTTATGATTGTGGTGTGTGTGTGTGCAATCTCTCGTAATATTAAGGTTAAGAGTTATTATTGTGGTGTGTGTCAGTGCAATCTCTTGTAATATCAAGGTTAAGAGTTATGATTGTGGTGTGTGTGTGTGCAATCTCTCGTAATATCAAGGTTAAGAGTTATTATTGTGGTGTGTTTTTGTAATCTCTCGTAATGTCAAGGTTTATCAAAATCAAATCTTTCCTGGTATAATCTCATCGAATATCAGGTTACAGTTACGTTGTGGTGTGTGTGTAATCTTTCGTAATATCAAGGTTAAGAGTTATAATTGTGGTGTGTGTGTGTGTGTGTACAATCTCCAGAAATATCAAGGTTAAGAGTTATGATTGTGGTGTGTGTGTGTGTGTGTACAATCTCCCGAAATATCAAGGTTAAGAGTTGTGATTGTGATGTATGTGTGTATAATCTCTTGTAACATCAAGGTTAAGATTTATGATTGTGGTGTGTGTGCGTGTGTATAATCTCTTGTAACATCAAGGTTAAGATTTATGATTGTGGTGTGTGTGTGTGTATAATCTCTCGAAATATCAAGCTTCAGAGTTATGATTATACAGCATGTCTCTGACAAATTAACCTATGTGTCATTATCACCAATAGAATCTTGGGTATCTTTCTATTACCCTGCTCCCTACCCTATCACCTTGACAGACTACAAATGTGGCATTATCACCAATAGGATTTCTCCTATCTTACACGGCTATGGTTTCCAACGGTGTGAAAACAAAAGAAGTTCGCTCTAGGCGGGACGCAACATCCGCTTTTCTGCCTGACTTGCCAGCTGGCACTGAGCTCATCCAGTCATCAATAGACCTGCGCTAGGTCGCATGATGTGGCCAGGAGTTTTTACACGTCAGTTCAATGCTGACGGGAGAGAAATCGAAACTAGGATTCACTAGGATTCACTATATGAACTGAATAGACTGGGATTTGGGATTGGAACTGCAATAATGTTAAAAGATCAATACTGCACGCAAATCATGTCAAGATTGGAAGTTCACAACAACTTTCGCAATAAGGAAATGAAAGAAAATAAATCAAAGAATATATATATATATATATATATATATATATATGTATATATTTAAAAAAAAACCAGAAAAATTGAATCGACACAAAGATGAAAAGTTTAAAAGCAGTTACCGGTATGATATTAATAATTAAATTCTATTGTTTTGTTTCATCCGGTCTCGAGAAAATAATCATTTTCGTTCTAAAAATGCTCGGAAAGAAAAACAATAACAAAATATCAATACAAAAGAGGAGCAAAAGATGAGAGTCGACAGTTTGGACACAGCTGTTACAGAACTCAGGATTTATCTATTTACAACTTGACGATAAAAAAAATAATATTAACGATTTTTACGTTTTTTTTTTCCTTCATCTGTTTTACTGTAACTTTTTAAAAATAAAGTTTCATAGTACCATACCGATACAAGTGGCGGGAGAAAATCTCACAATAATGGTATATCGGATATTAAAGTACCATTATGATAGTGTTGTAAAAGGAAGTGTAAAATTTCGTGAGGTTTCATGTGAAGTTTCACGTATGTGGGTCAAAAGTTCATACAGAGCGATGGCGGCGGCAGCACAGCTAGACACACAGATCAGAGAACACACACACAAACACTGACAAGCCCTTCGGCATGTCCCGGGTATTTTCATAACTTTCTGGTGAGCCAAGTCATGCACTGATTTTCATTCAAAATTTTGTTGAAAATATATATTGAATTAACTTTCAATGGTTGTTCATGACTTTATAGCTGTTCTGGACTTTTCTGGTGAACCAAACACATCAGAGATCATTTCTTGTTCGGCGAGGAAATGGAGCATCTGTAACGGTATGAACAACTAGTAGTTTTTCTTCTTTCCACGTCTTGGAAAAACTTAGTTGCCATTTGTTGCTATTTTTATGGGTGATGTTGCAACAATTGAAATAAAAATCCATAAGATGAATTGGTACAGAGCCAGCTAAAAACAAAGGTCACTGGGTTATTACAATAGCCAATGTGTTATGTCTGGGATGCACACCGATATCATAGGGAAAGTTGGCATAAGTCAAATATTAACTGACTACTTTATATCTTATCTTTCTATGTGACACTATGTTTACTGTTTACTCAAAGAGCGATAAAGAAAAAAAATATTTCGCGCCTATGACTCTGAGAGAGAGAGAGAGAGAGAGAGAGAGAGAGAGAGAGAGAGAGAGAGAGAGAGAGAGAGAGAGAGAGAGAGAGATGGAGAGAGAAAGCGACTAAGGAGACGTTGAAGAAAAGAAAATCTGAGTCGTGTCGATCCCACGATGCCGGCCCAGTCGTTCCCCGACATATCACGTGACCCTGTCCCACGATGAACCAGTCACTAACATCTGACTCAATGCTACAACAAGAACAAAACAGGAAGTTAATTGAAAACTGATCAAAACTATTTCAGGGAGGTATAATTGTAAAGTTGCGAACATGACTAAATATTAATGCAGTCGCTTTATTTGAGTCCCATTCTACCAAGTCGCCTACAGTAAGGCTTAGTAACATTTTAAGATATTTCTTCAAATAACCATGAGCATTTTTGTTCGATAAACAGATGATAGAATTAATGTTTCCTTCTTCAGTCCTTAGTCGAAACTTCACCCTCCTGTCCCTGTATCGCTCCCCTGTGTCACGTGACCTGCCTAGACACGAGAACCGCGGTCACGCAAGCTGCCCGTTCTGACATCACCAGGAGGCTCAGCTCGTGAAACAGTTCTCGCTAAATCTCGTGCCGCGGGATAGGTTGAACCTTGAAAACCTGTTAGCGTATGATCGCGTGATACAAAACTGTTCAATTAGCTCCAGTCATAGCAGTTAGAAGTGGAGGTTAACTAGAAAATACGTAAACTATATTGAACTGAGTAAAGTTAAGATATATAAATAGGACTAGATGGAGTATGCATCCTTCCTTTCCTCTCAGCCTATATCACTTTAGAATCTAAAAACGAAGAGTTGCATTATGGTCATTAAAGATGACCCCCGGTCAAGGTCAGATATGTGTGCCTAACCTTTACCCTCTGTTGACCTTTTTCTACTCTAGAATGACTTGCACCAATGAGGGTCACATATAGCAAGACACGAGTCAAGAGGATGGACTTCAGAAATGACATCAAGTATAAGCAGGACAGAGAACCAGCGCAACTGTTGGGAGTAGATCTAAACCTAGCTTAGATAGCGTGAAGGACGCTCACAGCACAGGAACATCAGCGAACACGAACAGGACACGACAGGAACATCACAGGACACAAACATCACAGGCCAGAAACATAACAGGACGCAAACAGGACGGGACAGGAACTTCCTAACACAACAAACAGGACATGAACACTCACAGGACAGGAACATCTTAGGACACAAACAGGAACGGACAGGAACACTCACAGGACAGGAACATCTTAGGACACAAACAGAACAGGACAGGAATACTCACAGGACAGAAAAATGATAGGACACAAACAGAACAGGACAGGAACACTCAAAGGACAGGAACATCATAAAACACATTCAGGACAGGACAGGAACACTCACAGGACAGGAATGCCATATGACATAAACAGGTCAGGGCACAGACAGGACAGGGCAGGAACACTCACAGAAAAAGAACATCAAAGAACACAAACAGCACCGGACAGAAACACTCAAAGGAGAGGAATGTCATAGGATACAAACAGGAACTCACAAGAACTCTCACAGGACTGGAACATCATAGGAAACAAACAGGACCAGACAGGAATATTCAAAGGACAGGAACATAGGACACTAGAAGGACCGGACAAGAGCACTCACAGGACAGGACCATCATAGGACACAAACAGGACATAACAGGAACACCATAGAACACAAACAGGGCCGGACAAGAACACTCATAGGATAGGAATATCATAGGACACAAACAGGACAGGACAGGAACACTGCCAGGCCAAAAAAATACGAGGACACAAACAGGACAGGACAGGAATATCATGGAACACAAACAGGACCGGACAAAAGCACTCTTAGAACAGGAACATCAAAGAACATAAACAGGATAGGACAGGAACACTCACAGAATAAAATTATCATGAGGACACATACAGGACAGGACAGGAATATCATAGGACACAAAGAGGACCGAAGAGGAACATCTTAGGTTACAAAGAGGAAAGGACAGGAACAGTCATAGGACTGGAACATCATAGGACACAAATAGGACAGGGCAGGAACACTCAAAGTAGGACACAAACAGGACAGCATCACATAACAGGAACATAATGAGGACACAAACAGGACCAGACAGGATCACCATAGGACACAAACTGGACAGGAACATCACACGACAAGAACATCATGAGGATACAAACAGGACAGGACAGAACCAAGATAAGAATTTGACTAGACACACCGAAGTTTCCAGCATGATGTTTTCCGAGAGTGGCAGGAAACAATCGCCGGTTTCGGTATTACAATGAACATGATTGATTCATTAATGAGTTATTTTCTGGGTGTAACTACTCCATGAGTGCCATGATCGGCCTCAATCTAAGACAGCTAGTAGTTAAACGAGGAAAGCTACTGGCTCCACGAGAAGGCTCCTCTCCTGATCCATCAGTCACTTAATGGTCATTAAGTGTAACTAGCGCGCGGGCACGGGCCGAAGTGGCTGTGTCGGCAACCGCTTGTTGAGAGAGAGAGAGAGAGAGAGAGAGAGAGAGAGAGAGAGAGAGAGAGAGAGAGAGAGAGAGAGAGAGAGAGAGAGAGAGAGAGAGAGAGAGAAAGAGAGAGAAACAGACAGTAAGCAGGAAGGCGGACAGAATGAAAGAGAGATAGTCGTCGCCGACCAGAGAAATAGAAATAGAGGGACATAGGGAGAAAGATAGACAGAAAGAGAGAGAGAGAGAGAGAGAGAGAGAGAGAGAGAGAGAGAGAGAGAGAGAGAGAGAGAGAGTGTGTGTGTGTGTTAGTTGGATACATAGAAAGAGAGAAAAGGAAAACGAAACAATTAAAATAGAGAGTGAGAAAATAGAGGAGGCAATTTAAAGAGAGAAAAAGAACGAAATTTATCTGAAAGATGCAATGACTAGAGAGGTGAGTAGAAACGACGAGAGACAGAAGAAGAGAAAAACAGATAAGAGAGGAATAAAACGAAAAAAAAAATAAAGCTATAAGGGCAAAATATAGTGCCAACTCGAAAATAATGAGAATGTCAGCCAAAGAAATCGCATGGTCCAAATGGTCTATTAGGAAAGCGACAACGAGGCTAAGTTACATATGAACAAAAACATAATAAAAAAAACTCACCCTTGTAACTGAGATGTGCAAACAATGAGGCTTTGTTAGCAAGACAAGGGGAAGATACAAGCTTTATGGCGCAAACTATTCGATATGGGAGGGGTAAACAGTGGCAGAGGGGAAGTCTTTATCTGGCTCAACAAGTTGGCACACGGGGGAGGACAATGGGAGCGCCGGGGGAGAGGGGGGAAGGGGGTGGGCTAGACTGATCTATGTCATATTGCGAGTACCGAACCTCTGTGTGTATGAGTGTGTTTTAAATCTTTATAGTGTGGAAATATTTCAATGCATTTTGAAAAACTGTTGCAATCCCAAACAAAATCTAGAATTAAAAAAAAGCAAACAAACAAGAAGTAGCAGAAAATTTCCAGTCCTAGCATTATTTTATTTATTTATCTATTTATTTTTTTTATATTTCACCTTTTGGATTGTTTTATACCTATATAAAGTGTATCATGAGAAAAATAAGACAGTTTGCACTGCTTTACTCTTTTTCCTAGACTGGCACCTTTCCAAGCAAACTCTGAGTGTAGACACAGCACTCACACGAGAAGACAAACTTTGTAAGAACTAAAACTTCTGTCCTGCAAATTAAACTTCAGCCAAATTGCGCAACTCAGGGAAGTATTTTTTTCTTATATTCTACGCATTACAATATAGACTTTTGTCACACGAGAAAACTTAGAAAATAAGATTTTAAACAGATTTACTAAATAAAATGCTTGTGGCATAAAGAAAAAAACCCCGACTCAATACTATGAAGGATGAAGACCCACACTCTTGCTGTCAGACTAAGTCTGATCAACTTACCAGGACAGACAGGACCAACAAGAAAACAGTCTAACACACACTTTCTCTTTCATCTGGCCCCTATTTCAATTCTTAATCCACTTAGTCTTCACCCCCCCCTGACACACAAACATACCTCTCTCTCTCTCTCTCTCTCTCTCTCTCTCTCTCTTTCTGTCTCGAGCTTACGCCAAACAATCCAACCTGAATTTCCCCTTGAGGGAAGAATTGATGAATTGGGCCCTGATGGGCACAACATTTAGATCTAAGTTCGGCGAAATTCTTTGTGTGGCTTGAGGGAAGACGCCGTGACTTTTTGCCTCGGTGTCTCCAGGACCGAAGCAGCGGCTCGAGCAATCAGAGGCAAAGCTCGCGCAGACTAAAACAATTAACACTAGCCTCGCCCAACGCAATGAATGGGCAAATTGAATTCTGAATTGTGTTCACAAGTTTAGGGCAGAGCAGTCCTTGTCCGATCGAATTTCTCTTTGCTTTCAAGTCTCTGACTGAATGGTTGCTTTGTTTGGATGGCAAACAACTTGTCAAGAATCGCAAATTGTTTTTGGTAAAGACTACGTCAGAAACCGACCTTTATTGCACTGTGGTACACACGACAAATCTGCATGACATGTGGCATTATCTGCTGGGTGCCAAAATCATGAACAAAAAGAAACCAGTTTCATGCTTAGTTCATTTTAAATCTCCGATGTAGTCGAGACAAACCATCTCAATCTTGAATATATTATATAATCTGAATGTAGCCGAGACAAACCAGTTCAATATTCAATACATTATATAAACTGAATGTAGCCGAGACAAACCAGTTCAATATTCAATACATTATATAAACTGAATGTAGCCGAGACAAACCAGTTCAATATTCAATACATTATATAAACTGAATGTAGCCGAGACAAACCAGTTCAATATTCAATACATTATATAAACTGAATGTAGCCGAGACAAACCAGTTCAATATTCAATACATTATATAAACTGAATGTAGCCGAGACAAACCAGTTCAATATTCAATACATTATATAAACTGAATGTAACCGAGACAAACCAGTTCAATATTCAATACATTAAATAAACTGGATGTAACCAAGACAAACCAGTTCAATATTCAATACATTATATAAACTGAATGTAGGCGAGACAAACCAGTTCAATATTCAATACATTATATAAACTGAATGTAGGCGAGACAAACCAGTTCAATATTCAATACATTATATAAACTGAATGTAGCCGAGACAAACCAGTTCAATATTCAATACATTATATAAACTGAATGTAGCCGAGACAAACCAGTTCAATATTCAATACATTATATAAACTGAATGTAGCCGAGACAAACCAGTTCAATATTCAATACATTATATAAACTGAATGTAGCCGAGACAAACCAGTTAAATATTCAATACATTATATAAACTGGATGTAACCGAGACAAACCAGTTCAATATTCAGTTCACTGTATCAATTGAATGTAGCCGAGACAAACCAGTTTCGTGTATAAACTGAATACAGTCCAGGCAAAGCAGGTCTATACTCAGTTCATTATATAGACTGAATATAGGAGAAACAGTTTCAATTTATCCTTGATTCTTGACCTGATTCCAAGCTGTATGAGTTAAGAGACAACCATCCTTAGACTCGATGGTATGGCCTTCAAGCACATGCATCCGCCTGAACAATAGAAAAATATATCTGTAAAGTTTTTGGACCGAACAATTTAGTTAACAGTATACACAACAAAACAAAAGACAAAATAGTCAAGGAAAAGAAAAAAGCCTACTCAAGCACATACTTTAGGAGAACTTTACAACTTCAAAAAACCAACACAGAGATCTGATATCCCACAGCGGAAATTGCTCCGTCTGATCTCAAGCAGCGAATACTAGCATGACTTAATCCCCCTGGATAAAGTTGGACGATATGACCTAGAAGTGAGCAGGTCGGATTAACCATTCTGTCCTTTGATCTGGTTAGTCTTCATCCAGCAAGCCACAACAAAATAGATCTATGTCCTTATTTCACTTTGCCCCATTCTTTGAATTTATTTTTTAGTGTGTAAGTTATGGATTTCTTCAACAAACAAAGAAAATCATACCGAGAGGAGGTGACTAAGCTGTACTAGGTTTGGCTTCAGCTTTCCCTAATTCGTTTTCATTGTCTCATACAGAGAAAAGCCTATCTAACCACTAAAACAGTTTTTACAAGCGCACTAAAATATCTGTAGCAATCAAACCTGTTTATTGTGCTCTTGTGTAAGAAAACTCAGGGATAATATTGTTTGTAAAATTAAAATATAAATAAAGTATACATACATGTCATCGGCATCGTGTTTTGTCGATGAGAAGGAAGAGATCAAAATCTTTCTGGTACAATTTATTGTGAAACAATTAGACTCTTATATGGAAATGGCCGAAAAAAACTTGATAAATCCGTAGGGTTTCGAATCTTAGTAGAATTTGGCGAAATTAAACAAAGGATGGATGAAAGAAAATGGTGTGTTCGACAAGAAGACAAGATACAAGTGAAGAAGGCTGGATCGGATGTGAGGAAAGGAAAGGCAGGTGAGGCAGCGGGAAATTGCGAAGGGCGTTTACTCTGGTTTGTTCCCAACATACGCCGAGATAACTAAACTAGTTCCGCCTCCGTGTCAGTGATCTCCGTGGCACTGTTCCAATCATCGATCTTTGTTGATTTTATTGGCGAAAATAGATAGAGACGGCATGGGAGAGAGAGAGAGAGAGAGAGAGAGAGAGAGAGAGAGAGAGAGAGAGAGAGAGAGAGAGAGAGAGAGAGAGAGGGGGGGGGGGGGGAAGGGGGAGGGGGGCGAAGATGCATCATCGCTAGAGGTGGATGGAAGAGCTGGGAGGATTAAAATAAGGGGCGGGGATAGTGTTGAGAACTGCGTCATTAAAACTGAGGAATTATTTTCTTTCCTTAACAAAGTTTAAAGTTGTCGTCAGAATAATCTTTAAAGTTACAAAACTTTCATACATTTTCTTATGCCAAAGTAATTTTTTTTCTTATTTTTTAATTTTTTTTTTTGAAATATCGGTAGTCTCAAAAACAATATGGCTGCTTTCATTGAAATGGATATTTGACTAACATTTGTCGAGCTTTTTCAGATTAGGAGATACTGTAAGAAGAAAAAAAAAGGATTTCATGCTTTTAATTTGTACACTGTGATGTATCTGTTTCCTGCTTGCAATAGAAATTTCCATATCTCCAGTGACTGCAGCGACTGCTCTAATCTCTCCCATTAAATTGCCCAGTTTATGTTAGTATTAAATGATTATTTCAATTCACAGTTAGATCAATACTAACTTTTCTCTTACAGACCCTTTAACTTCTAAACACCGCGCTCGCACAGGCACGCACCTATCAACCAAAGCAGGCCTGTTGTTGAGCGACACAATCAAGATCTGTGTAAGGCTCCACCAAGGCCAAACATTGGCCAAACAAGCCCCAGGCTTGCAGCATCACGTGACAACTGGGATGAATGGCGTCCTGTATCTCCTCCCAGGTCCCGGGGGAAGATATTCAAACGTATTATAAACAAAGGGCGCGACTTTCTGATCTGCTACTGGACTCGAGAAATTCATTATCATCCACCCACACCACTGGTCAAACAAACTCCCTATTACTCACATCAGAGGTTCAACAAACTCACTATCACTCACATCAGAGGTTCAACAAACTCACTATCACTCACATCAGAGGTTCAACAAACTCACTATCACTCACATCAGAGGTCCAACAAACTCACTATCACTCACATCAGAGGTCCAACAAACTCACTATCACTCACATCAGAGGTCCAACAAACTCACTATCACTCACATCAGAGGTCCAACAAACTCACTATCACTCACATCAGAGGTCCAACAAACTCACTATCACTCACATCAGAGGTCCAACAAACTCACTATCACTCACATCAGAGGTCCAACAAACTCACTATCACTCACATCAGAGGTCCAACAAACTCACTATCACTCACATCAGAGGTCCAACAAACTCACTATCACTCACATCAGAGGTTCAACAAACTCACTATCACTCACATCAGAGGTCCAACAAACTCACTATCACTCACATCAGAGGTCCAACAAACTCACTATCACTCACATCAGAGGTCCAACAAACTCACTATCACTCACATCAGAGGTCCAACAAACTCACTATCACTCACATCAGAGGTCCAACAAACTCACTATCACTCACATCAGAGGTTCAACAAACTCACTATCACTCACATCAGAGGTTCAACAAAATCACTATCACTCACATCAGAGGTTCAACAAAATCACTATCACTCACATCAGAGGTCCAACAAAATCACTATCACTCACATCAGAAGTTCAACAAACTCACTATCACTCACATCAGAAGTTCAACAAACTCACAATCAGCTACACTAGAGGTCAAACAAACTCACTATCACCCACACCAGAGGTCCAACAAACTCACTATCACTCACAACAAAGGTCCAACAAACTCACTATCACCAACACCAGAGGTCAAACAAACTCTCTATCACCCACAACAAAGGTCAAACAAACTCACTATCACCCACATCAGAGGTCAAACAAACTCACTATCACCCACAACAAAGGTCAAACAAACCCACTATCACTCACACCAGAGGTCAAATAAACTCACTATCACCCACAACAAAGGTCAAATAAACTCACTATCACCCACACCAGAGGTCAAACAAACTCTCTATCACCCACAACAAAGGTCAAACAAACTCACCATCCCCACGCCAGAGGTCAAACGAACTCACTATCACCCACACCAGAGGTCAAACAAACTCACTATCACCTCACCAGAGGTCAAACAAACTCACTATCACTCACAAAAAAGATCAAACACGTTCATAGCGTTAGTCACAGCGTTGGTGGCGGTGTACATCTTGCTTGAGGTCACAGACAAAGTCAGACATTCACATAATTTTTTAACTGCACTGATACAAGTCTCGTGTCTCCTGAGAAAACTAAAAATCTGGATATATTATGTGCTGAGTCAAAAAAACTGTGTCTGCTCTCTACATCAACTCCACAGCTCATTACTCGATGTTTCTCTCTTAACATCAAACCTGGGTTGTGCGTTTGCACTTCTCAGCTTAGAGA
>JAWDGP010003375.1:180000-207500 GCA_033675545.1 Elysia crispata | reverse complement strand
TCTCTCGCTTTCTTTCATGTATATCTTCCTGTCTCTGTTCATCCCTCTCATTGTCTCTTCTTCTTCTTTCGATCCCCTCTCTCTCTCTCTCTCTCTCTCTCTCTCTCTCTCTCTCTCTCTCTCTCTCTCTCTCTCTCTCGCTTTCTTTCATGTATATCTTCCTGTCTCTGTTCATCCCTCTTATTGTCTCCTCTTCTTCTTTCGATCTTGCTCTATCTCTCTCTCATTCCTCTACATTTCGCTTGTCTTTCTGTCTTTTATCCACTTTTTATGATTTCTCTCCTGTATATCGTATCACTTATGCTGGCGTTTTTTTTTTAAATACAACTTTAACTGCTTGTCAATTTAGCTCGGTAGAGTTTATCATAACTTGTAATAGCTATATATAGTTTTGTTTCTTATATTTTTTTCACCTATCGATTCATCAAATTTATTTATGTTAATTTATTTTCTACCAATTTATCCATCTTTATCTAATGTTAACTAAAGATTCATTTGTGGGAGATTAAAAATTCACATTTTCTATTGAGCTTTACAGCGCCTACTACTATGCCACTCATATACCACAGCACCAATCACGATGCCACTCATATACCACAGCACCAACTACTATGCCACTCATATACCACAGCACCAACTACTATGCCACTCATATACCACAGCACCAACTACTATGCCACTCATATACCACAGCACCAACTACTATGCCACTCATATACCACAGCACCAACTACTATGCCACTCATATACCACAGCACCAATCACTATGCCACTCATATACCACAGCACCAACTACTATGCCACTCATATACCACAGCACCAATCACTATGCCACTCATATACCACAGCACCAACTACTATGCCACTCATATACCACAGCACCAACTACTATGCCACTCATATACCACAGCACCAATCACGATGCCACTCATATACCACAGCACCAATCACTATGCCAATCATATACCACAGCACCAATCACGATGCCAATCATATACCACAGCACCAACTACTATGCCACTCATATACCACAGCACCAATCACTATGCCACTCATATACCACAGCACCAACTACTATGCCACTCATATACCACAGCACCAACTACTATGCCACTCATATACCACAGCACCAATCACGATGCCACTCATATACCACAGCACCAACTACTATGCCACTCATATACCACAGCACCAACTACTATGCCACTCGTATACCAAAGCATCAACTACTATGCCACTCGTATACCAAAGCATCAACTACTATGCCACTCATATACCACAGTACCAAACACTATGCCACTCATATACCAAAGCATCAACTACTATGCCACTCATATACCACAGTACCAAACACTATGCCACTCGTATACCAAAGCATCAACTACTATGCCACTCGTATACCAAAGCATCAACTACTATGCCACTCATATACCACAGTACCAAACACTATGCCACTCATATACCAAAGCATCAACTACTATGCCACTCATATACCACAGTACCAAACACTATGCCACTCGTATACCAAAGCATCAACTACTATGCCACTCATATACCAAAGCATCAACTACTATGCCACTCATATACCACAGTACCAAACACTATGCCACTCATATACCAAAGCATCAACTACTATGCCACTCATATACCACAGCATCAATCACTATGCCACTCGTATACCACAGCACCAACTACTATGCCACTCGTATACCAAAGCATCAACTACTATGCCACTCATATACCACAGTACCAACCACTATGCCACTCATATACCACAGCACCAACTACTATGCCACTCGTATACCACAGCACCAATCACGATGCCACTCGTATACCAAAGCATCAACTACTATGCCACTCATATACCACAGCACCAACTACTATGCCACTCATATACCACAGCACCAATCACTATGCCACTCATATACCACAGCACCAATCACTATGCCACTCATATACCACAGCACCAACTACTATGCCACTCATATACCACAGCACCAATCACTATGCCACTCATATACCACAGCACCAACCACTATGCCACTCATATACCACAGCACCAACCACTATGCCACTCATATACCACAGCACCAACTACTATGCCACTCATATACCACAGCACCAACTACTATGCCACTCATATACCACAGCACCAACTACTATGCCACTCATATACCACAGCACCAACTACTATGCCACTCATATACCACAGCACCAACTACTATGCCACTCATATACCACAGCACCAACTACTATGCCACTCATATACCACAGCACCAACTACTATGCCACTCATATACCACAGCACCAACTACTATGCCACTCATATACCACAGCACCAACTACTATGCCACTCATATACCACAGTACCAACTACTATGCCACTCATATACCACAGTACCAACTACTATGCCACTCATATACCACAGTACCAACTACTATGCCACTCATATACCACATCACCAACTACTATGCCACTCATATACCACATCACCAACTACTATGCCACTCATATACCACATCACCAACTACTATGCCACTCATATACCACATCACCAACTACTATGCCACTCATATACCACATCACCAACTACTATGCCACTCATATACCACAGCACCAACTACTATGCCACTCATATACCACAGCACCAACTACTATGCCACTCATATACCACAGCACCAACTACTATGCCACTCATATACCACATCACCAACTACTATGCCACTCATATACCACAGCACCAACTACTATGCCACTCATATACCACATCACCAACCACTATGCCACTCATATACCACAGCACTAACTACTATGCCACTCATATACCACATCACCAACTACTATGCCACTCATATACCACAGCACCAACCACTATGCCACTCATATACCACATCACCAACTACTATGCCACTCATATACCACAGCACTCTAGCATCATGACAAGAACATTCACTGCAGTAAGTCGGTTACTTGGTTCACACTAGAGGAGGAGGTGGAAATTAGGGCTCAAGCGAGGCACCCCATTTTTTTAGATACAACCTGTAGCCTCGGTTCTGAGTATTCTGGGTCATGGCGATGGTCTGTTAGGCATGACATACAGCTTCGGATTCGAGCCTTAACCCGGTACACACCACGGCACGTGAAGCATCGACCATGAAACCTCTGCACAGAAGGCTGAGTCCCTACCTCAGGACTACCATGCTCTAGAGCTGTGTCCACCAGAAATATTGTTCCTTCTCCGCCCTGAATCGTGTCATCTCTCTCTCTCTCTCTCTCTCTCTCTCTCTCTCTCTCTCTCTCTCTCTCTCTCTCTCTCTCCGACGTTTATCTATCATTTTCTCTCAATCTTCCTCCACCTTACTCTCTTTATCTTTTTCTCTCCCTCCCAATGTGTCTCTCTTTTCTCCCTCTTTCATTTTTATCCTTCCCTCTGAGTCTCTCTCTCTCTCTTTCTCTCTCTCTCTACTTATGCCTCCATTCGTCCAATGACTACCCATTATTGTGTGTACAAACGACTGCTCTACTCTATTTCCCCTTTGATTTTTCACGCGTGAGTTTTTTTTTTTAATTGTGCCTAATGGCCTTGTTTCAGGTTTATGTCAGAGTAAGGTCATAACCTTTCTCTCCCCTGATTCATGCCCCCCCCCTCCCCCCCACACACACTTCCTCCGCAATCATCCCTGAAGCGTGTCAGTTCCCCTATTGTCCGGACTGTCGGCCCGTCGCAGCCATTTCGGTCACGTGTAATCCGCCGTCAGGGCTCCCACAGGCGTGAGGACAAATACACCGCTCAGTACCGCGCGGGGAGTGGATGAAAGTCCGCGCGATAGCAGCGCGAATAATTAGGGAGGTTTTCAATGCAATCAATCAGATGAGAAGTTTGGCTCGTTCATATGTTTTCCGCACAGTCCGATCTGTCTGTCTCTCTGTCTGTCTGTCTGTCTGTCTGTCTGTCTATCTCTCTCCCTCTCCCTCTCTATCTCTCTACCTCACGTCCTGTCTATCTTTATCTCTACTCTCTCTCTCTCTCTACCTGATTCTCTCTTTTTTCAACTTCTCCCTATTCTCCTCTTAGTATCTCTGTACTTACTTACCTATCTATCTATATACTCATCTATCTATATACTCATCTATCTATATACTCATCTATCTATATACTCATCTATCTATATACTCATCTATCTATATACTCATCTATCTATATACTCATCTATCTATATACTCATCTATCTATATACTTATCTATCTATATACTCATCTATCTATATACTCATCTATCTATATACTCATCTATCTATATACTCATCTATCTATATACTCATCTATCTATATACTCATCTATCTATATACTCATCTATCTATATACTTATCTATCTATATACTTATCTATCTATATACTCATCTATCTATATACTTATCTATCTATATACTCATCTATCTATATACTTATCTATCTATATACTTATCTATCTATATACTCATCTATCTATATACTCATCTATCTATATACTTATCTATCTATATACTCATCTATCTATATACTTATCTATCTATATACTCATCTATCTATATACTCATCTTTTTATATACTCATCTATCTATATACTCATCTACTCATCTATCTATACACTCATCTATCTATATACTCATCTATCTATACACTCATCTATCTATATACTCATCTTTCTATATACTCATCTATCTATATACTTATCTATCTATATACTCATCTATCTGTATACTCATCTATCTGTATACTCATCTATCTGTATGCTCATCTATCTGTATACTCATCTATCTGTATGCTCATCTATCTGTATACTCATCTATCTATATACTCATCTATCTATATACTTATCTATCTATATACTCATCTATCTATATACTCATCTATCTATATACTCATCTATCTATATACTCATCTATCTATATACTTATCTATCTATATACTCATCTATCTATATACTCATCTATCTATATACTCATCTATCTATATACTTATCTATCTATATACTCATCTATCTATATACTTATCTATCTATATACTCATCTATCTATATACTCATCTATCTATATACTTATCTATCTATATACTTATCTATCTATATACTTATCTATCTATATACTCATCTATCTATTTATATAAATTCATTTCTTATGGGCACAATGCTTGGATAGTTACCTTAAACAATTCTTTAACTTTGTCTTTTTCTGACTCTTTGTCTCTCTCTCTCTCTCTCTCTCTCTCTCTCTCTCTCTCTCTCTCTCTCTCTCTCTCTCTCTCTCTCTCTCTCTCTCTCTCTCTCTCTCTCTCTCTCTCTCTCTCTCTGTCTCTCGATAACTCGATCTATGTAGCTATTTAGCTATGTATCTCTATTGATTTTTCTCGCATTGGAAGTACACACACACACACACACACATATATATATATATATATATATATATATTTTTTTTTTTTTTTGTTTACCTGAAATTTCCGGTCTTAGAATAACTGCAAAATCACTTTAAAGTTTCCGAAACTCTTATGTTATTATTTCTCTGTATCGCTCTGTGTTTCAATATCTTTCAATACAGCTGATAGGTCGGTCTGTCCATTTCTATCTCCGTGTGTGCATCTTTCTCTCTGTTGTGTGTCTGTCCCTCTCTCTGTCTCTGTCTCTCCGTCTCTGTTTCTCCGTCTCTGTCTCTTTCTCTCTGTCTCTGCCATTGTCTCTGTCAGTCTCTGTCTGTCTGTCTGTCTCTTTCTCTCTCTCTCTCCCTTTTTTCTGGACGATGCGAGTACTAACGCTCTAACGTGAAAGTAGTGAACAGTTGGATTTCTGTCTTCTCTCATCACAAGTTAGCATACAGAGGGAACCTCTGCCTTAAGCTTATCTCAGTAGGTTGCTGTATGACATAGCATGGGAAATAGTACAATTAGTATCAACCACAGCATTTGACCTGTGACCTGTGATCTACCGCCTGAATAAACATGGAGATAATTAATTTGGAGCTGGAAAGAATCACTTCATTATTTACACACACCTCCCCCACTCTCTCTCAAAAACTTTTTTCTCTCCCTCTCGCTCTCTCTGTCTCGGTCTGTCTGTTTGTCTGTCTGTCTCTCCCTCTCTGCGACTTCCTTTAACTTTTCTATTTGTGTTTCCTCTCAATTCAGATCGACATTTCCAAAAGTTCTCGTAAAATAAAATCGTAAGCTCCCTCTTCCATATCCATCAGTAAAGAGCATGCGATGTAAATAGAATTAATCCGCAGAGAATTCACTCTGCCTTCATCACTGTCATTGTTGTTATGATAGCTGGGAAAGAGCTTTCCATTTTTTATCATTTGGTGTCCGGAAAAAGCTCTTGTGTGTAATTCCCCAGCATTCAACAAAAGCGTAATATAACAAAGATTTCTTTTCATAGAATCCCTCGAGTTTCCCTGGATTCATGTACGTGGTAAATATTGCTGAATCTTGTTCCCCAGCGGCTCCAGTTGGCGTGTGCGAAACAGACGGCTAACAAACCCGCGCCTCTTTACGCATGCGCGCCCATCGTTAAGACGCCTGTTCCACTCCCAACAGACTTGGAGCTTACGCCACGCGCAGCGGGGATTTCCGGTTGGTCGTGCATTCTGGCTCGTGACATGAATCAGCAACGGCAGGAAAAAATGGGCAACCATGATCTTAGACAAGGAACCTTCAGTTTGTCTGTATCTCTCACTACAACCATGATCCTAGATTAGAAACCCTCAGATTGCCTATATCTCTTACTACAACCATAATCCTAGACAAGGAACCTTCAGTTTGTCTGTATCTCTTACTACAACCGTGATACTAGAAAAGGAATCTTCAGTTTGCCTGTATCTCTTACTATAACCATGATCCAAGACAAGGAACCCTCAGTTTGTCTGTATCTCTCACTACAACCATGATCCTAGACAATGAACCCTCAGTTTGTCTGTATCTCTCATTATAACCATGATCCGAGACAAGGAACCCTCAGTTTGCCTATATCTCTTACTTCAACCATGATCCTAGATTGGGGGCCCTCAGTTTTTCTGTATCTCTCACTACAACCATGATCTGAGACAAGAAACCCTCAGCTTGTCTGTATCTCTCACTACAACCATGATCCTAGACAAGGAACCCTCAGCTTGTCTGTATCTCTTACTACATCCATGATCCTAGACAAGCAAATATTGGTTTTCCTGTATCTCTCACTACGAACATGATCCTAGACAAGGAAATATTGGTTTGCCTGTATCTTACACTTCAACCATGATTCGATACAAGAAACCATCAGTTTGTCTGCATCTCTTACTACAACCATGATCCGAGACAAGAAACCCTCAGTTTGCTTATATCTCTCAATACAACCATGATCCAAGACAAGGAACCCTCAGTTTGTGTGTATCTCTTACTACAACCATGATCCAAGACAAGGAACCCTCAGTTTGTCTGTATCTCTCACTACGATCATCATCCGAGACAAGGAACTCTCAGTATGTCTGTATCTCTCATTACAAACATGATCCGAGACAAGGAACCCTCAGCTTGTCTGTATCGCTCACTACAACCATGATCCGAGACAGGGAACACTCAGTTTGCATATATCTCTAACTACAGCCATGATCCTAGACAAGGAAACATTGAATTGCCTTTATCTCTCACTACAACCATGATCCGAGACAAGGAACCCTCCGTTTGCCTGTATCTCTCACTACAACCATGATCCGAGCGAGGAAACATTGGTTTGCCTGTATCTATCACTTCAACCATGATTCGATACAAAAAAATCATCAGTTTGTTTGTATCTGTCACTAAAAACATGATCCGAGACAAGGAACCTTCAGTTTGCCTGTATCTATCACTACAACCATGATCCAAGACAAGGAACCCTCAGTTTGCCTGTATCTCTCACTACAACCATGATCCGAGCGAGGAAACATTGGTTTGCCTGTATCTATCACTACAACCATGATCCGAGACAAGGAACCCTCAGTTTGCCTGTATCTCTCACTACATTCATGATCCGAGCGAGGAAACATTGGTTTGCCTGTATCTATCACTACAACCATGATCCGAGACAAGGAACTCTCAGTTTGCCTGTATCTCTCACTACAACCATGATTTGAGACAAGGAAACATTGGTTGCCTGTATCTATCTCTACAAACATGATCCGAGATAAGGAACCATCAGTTTGCCTGTATCTCTTACTACAACCATGATCCGAGACAGGAAAACTTCAGTTTGTCTGTATCTCTAACTACAACAAAATCCTAGACAAGGAACTCTCAGTTTGTCTGAATCTCTCACTACAACCATGATCCTATACAAGGAACCCTCAGTTTGTCTGTATCTCTCATTACAACCATGATCCGAGATAAGGAACCCTCAGTTTGCCTATATCTCTTACTACAATCATGATCCTAGACAAGGGGCCCTCAGTTTGCCTATATCTCTAACTACAATCATGATCCTAGACAAGGGGCCCTCAGTTTGCCTATATCTCTTACTACAATCATGATCCTAGACAAGGGGCCCTCAGTTTGCCTATATCTCTTACTACAATCATGATCCTAGACAAGGGGCCCTCAGTTTGCCTATATCTCTCACTACAACCATGATCCGAGACAAGGAACACTCAGTTTACCTATATCTCTAACTACAGCCACGATCCGAGACAAGGAAACATTGGTTTGCCTTTATTGCTCACTACAACTATGATCCTAGACAAGCAAATATTAGTTTTCTTGTATCTCTCACTAGAACTATGATCCTAGACGAGCAAATATTGGTTTTCCTGTATCTCTCACTACAAACATGATCCTAGACAAGGAAATATTGGTTTGGCTGTATCTCTCACTACAAACATCATCCGAGACAAGGAACCCTCAGCTTGTCTGTATCTCTAACTACAACCATGATCCTAGACAAGGAACCCTCAGTTTGCCTATATCTTTCATTACAACCATGATCCGAGACAAGGAACTCTCAGTTTGCCAATATCTCTAACTACAGCCATGATCCGAGACAAGGAAACATTGATTTGCCTTTATCTTTCACTACAACTATGATCCTAGACAAGCAAATATTGGTTTTCCTGTATCTGTCACTACAAACATGATCCGAGACAAGGAACCTTCAGTTTGCTTGTATCTCTTACTACAACCATGATCCAAGACAAGGAACTCTCAGTTTGTCTGTATCTCTCACTACAACCATGATTCGAGACAAAGAACCATCAGTTTGTCCTAATCTCTCATTACAACCATGATCCGAGACAAGGAACACTCAGTTTGCCTATATCTCTTACTACAACCATGATCCTAGACAAAGAACCATCACTTTGTCCTAATCTCTCATTACAACCATGATCCGAGACAAGGAACACTCAGTTTGCCTATATCTCTTACTACAACCATGATCCTAGACAAAGAACCATCACTTTGTCCTAATCTCTCATTACAACCATGATGCAAGACAAGAAACCCTCAGTTTGCCCCTATCTCTCACTACAACCATGATACGAGAAAAGGAAACATTGGTTTGCCTTTATCTAACACTACAACCATGATCCGAGACAAGGAACCCTCAGTTTGCTTGTATTTCTCACTACAACCATGATCCTATACAAAGAACCATCAGTTTGTCCTAATCTCTCATTACAACCATAATCCGAGACAGGGAACACTCAGTTTGCCTATATCTCTAACTACAACCATGATCCGAGACAAGGAAACATTGGTTTGCCTTTATCTATCACTACAACCATGGTTCGATACAAGAAACCATCAGTTTGTCTGTATAATTCACTACAATCATAATCAAGCGGTCAGGAATATTTATAATATGCCATACCAGAAAAACTGATTAATCCTTGAAGGAAAAATTCTATTAATTCGGCCTCATGTCTCAAGCTAAAATAAAGAAAATTTCATTTCACCCATTATCTTGTTTTCATAACTTAAACAGTTGGATTTTTACCCTCAGGGGTTCAGATTCTACTCAAAGTAATAAGATGTTGCATGAAGCAAGTTTAATTATTGCTTTGCTAACTGAAAATGTTTCCAATTAAACAAGTTTGCCTCAACATTAAAATATTTACCAGCTCGAAACGAATTGGTATTCAGGTAGGTTTGTGAAGAGAATAATAAATTAGCAATTCTCGATTGAATGCTAATCCAGTAACGAAACCATATATCCTCCCACAAGCTGATTATTTTGAAAGATGGAGAAAACAAAGTGATAAAATTATTTCAGAACGCGGCAAATCTGTAGAACAGACATACCACAACCAACAAATAAATAAATATATCAAAATAATTGATTGCCTTTCCGCAAAGATTCACCGGTTTTGGTTTAGCATCGTTTTATCAGTTACTGGCCTGTTTTGATAATGAAGAATAGTTTTTCAAACATTGGTTTAAAATACGTGCTATTGAACTATCAAAAACGTTTCTGGACTCACCATCAGCGATGGTTCAACACACATAACCACACAGGACTGACTCACCACCAGTGATGGTTCAACACACATAACCACACAGGACTGACTCACCACCAGTGATGGTCAACACACATAACCACACAGGTCTGACTCACCACCAGTGATGGTT
The DNA here is from genome assembly GCA_033675545.1 of Elysia crispata. Classification (NCBI taxonomy): domain Eukaryota; kingdom Metazoa; phylum Mollusca; class Gastropoda; family Plakobranchidae; genus Elysia; species Elysia crispata. The sequence goes on along the minus strand of JAWDGP010003375.1, from coordinate 196,896 downwards.
AAACACACATAACAACACAGGACTGGCTCTCAGCTAGTAATGGTACAACACACATAACCATACAGGTCTGACTCACCACCAGTGATGGTACAACACACATAACCTCACAGGTCTGACTCACCACCAGTGATGGTACAACACACATAGCGAGCAAAGGACTTACTCACCACCAGTGATGGTAGAACACACATAGCGAGCACAGGACTTACTCACCACCAGTGATGGTAGAACACTCATAGTGAAACATTACTGGAATTACTCATCACAATGACATTACAACACACATAGTGAGATATCACAAGACTTACTCACCCTCAGGGATGTTACAACACACATAGCGAGCAAAATACTTACTCACCACCAGTGATGGTACAACACACATAGGGAGCACAGGACTTACTCACCACCAATGATGGTGCAACACACATAGTAAAACATTGCAGGAATTACTCACCATCAGTGATGGTACAACACACATAGTGAGACATCACAAGACTTACTTGCCATCAGTGATGTTACAACACACATAGAGAGCACAGGACTTACTCACCACCAGTGATGGTACAACACACATAGGGAGCACAGGTGTTAGTCGCCATCAGTGATGGTACAACACACATAGTAAAACTTTGCAGGAATTACTCACCACAATGATATTACAACACACATAGTGAGACATTACAAGACTCACTCACCCTTAGTGATGTTACAACACACATTGGCAACACAGGACTTGCAATCTGTGGTGTTACAACAAACATAGCGAGCACAGGTCTTACTCGCCACAAGTCATGATACAACACACATAGTGATCACAGGTCTTACTCACCGCTAGCATGAAGTGTGAGCGCCACCAAGAAACTCCTTGCCACATCCAGGCCGGAAATCAGATCTCGCCTCATCGTAGGACGATGAAATGGGGTATTATGGGAAGCCTCTAGGCAATAGGAACTCCATAAAAATAACAGCGTGTGGGAGGTCTGTGAGAAAGAGAGGATAGTGAGAGTGATGAGGTCGCTGGCTGTCGGAGATACAACAGCCTCATCAAGCTTGGAGAGACCAGTCTAGAGAAGATAGTGAGAGTGATGAGGTCGCTGGCTGTCGGAGATACGACAGCCTCATCAAGCTTGGAGAGACCAGTCTAGAGAGGACGATGGTAGTATTAGTAGTGATATCACTTTGATGGCAGTGCAGATCCCGTAGATAATTTCTAACAGATTATGATGGAAGGGGAAACGCAAACATGGCAAACAATTAGTACTTTATCAGTGCTTTTTCTTTAGTTAAGGTTCAGAACTTGATGTATGGTAGTCGGAAAAATCATGAAAAGAAATGTATTTATACAGACCATCATGTAAACGGACCGAAAAACATACACACATATACAATGCACACATATATAGATGATAATGAAATAAAATCATAATCGACTGATGAATTAATTAGTTCCAGTGGGAAGAGCAGGCAGGTAGATATTGGGAGATTGCCGCACACAATTAAACCATTTGTCCGGCTGTAAAAGACAACACGGACTGTGTATCTTTCTCAGCAAACATGCGTTGAGATCTGCAAATATTTTACTCGGATATTGATTTTTTTCAGGTTTCCACCGAGAGGCGCAGCAAGGATTTGGGATTTTAAACAATCGTTTTGTTATAGAAAGCTATGCGAGTTATTCAAATATTTTATCAAATCTGAAACGTCACGATACTCTCACCCAGTGAAACCATTTGACATATCTCTCTAGAGATAGATCTACTATTGTTGGGACCACTGTTGGAGTCACGTTACTCTCACCCAGTGGAACGACTTGACATCTGTCTATAGAGATAGATCTACTATTGCTGGAACCACTTAACATCTCTCTCTCTCTCTCTCTCTCTCTCTCTCTCTCTCTCTCTCTCTCTCTCTCTCTCTCTCTCTCTCTCTCTCGATCTACTATTGCTAGAGCCACTTAACAACATCTCTGTCTCTATCTCTCTCGAGATAGATCTACTGTTGCTGGAACTACTTAACATCTCTCTCTCTCTCTCTCTCTCTCTCTCTCTCTCTCTCGATCTACTATTGTTGGAACCACTTAACATCTCTGACTCTGTCTCTCTCGAGATAGATCTACTATTGCTGGACCCACTTAACATCTCTGTCTCTCGAGATAGATCTACTGTTGCTGGAATCACGTAACATCTCTTTTTGTGTCTCTCGTGAAAGATACACTATTTCTGGAACCACTTAACATCTCTCTCTCTCTCTCTGTCTCTCTCGAGATAGAGCTGCTACTGCTGGAACCACTTAACATCTCTCTCTCTCGAGATAGAACTACTACTGCTGGAATTACTTAACATCTATCTCTCGATCTACCATTGCTGGAACCACTTAACATCTCTCTCTCTCGAGATAGAGCTGCTATTGCTGGAACCATTTAACATCTCTCTCTCTCTCTCTCTCTCTCTCGAGATAGATCTACTATTGCTGAAACCACTTAACATCTCTTTTTGTTTCTCTCGAGATAGATCTACTATTGCTAGAACCACGTAACATCTCTTTCTGTTTCTCTCGAGATAGATCCACTGTTGCTGAAACAACTTGACATCTCTCTTTCTCTCTCTCTCTCTCTCTCTCTCTCTCTCTCTCTCTCTCTCTCTCTCTCTCTCTCTCTCTCCAGATAGATCTACTATTGTTGGAACCACTTAACATCTCTCTCTGTCCCTCTCGAGATAGATCCACTATTGCTGGAACCACTTAACATCTCTCTCTCTCTCTCTCTCCAGATAGATCTACTATTGTTGGAACCACTTAACATCTCTCTCTGTCTCTCTGGAGATAGATCTACTATTGCTGGAACCACGTAACACCTCTTTCTGTTTCTCTCGAGAAAGATCTACTATTTCTGGAATCACTTAACATCTCTCTGTCTGTCTGTCTGTCTGTCTGTCTGTCTGTCTGTCTGTCTCTCTCTCTCTCTCTCTCTCTCTCTCCCCAGATAGATCCACTATTGCTGGAACCACTTAACATCTCTCTCTGTCTCTCTGGAGATAGATCTACTTTTGCTGGAACCACTTAACATCTCTCTTTCTCTCTCTCTCTCTCGCTCTCTCTCTCCAGATAGATCTACTATTGTTGGAACCACTTAACATCTCTCTCTGTCCCTCTCGAAATAGATCCACTATTGCTGGAACCACTTAACATCTGTCTGTCTCTCTCGAGATAGATCTACTATTGCTGGAACCACTTAACATCTCTTTCTGTCTCTCTCGAGATAGATCTACTATTGCTGGAACTACTTAACATCTCTGTCTCTGTCTCTCTGTCTGTATGTCTGTCTCTGTCTCTGTCTCTTTGTCTGTCGGTCTGTCTGTCTGTCTGTCTGTCTGTTTGTCTCTCACTCTCTCTCTCTCTCTCTCTCTCTCTCTCTCTCTTTCTCTCTCTCTCTCTCTCTCTCTAGAGATAAATCTACTATTGCTTAAACCACTGTAGGCCTCACGACTTCACGGAAACTAAAATGTCAATCTGGTCTAGGCAAACAAAGTCCGATTCCAGCCTTCTTCAGCACCAGACGTTAATGTTCAGATTGACACACAGACTTGTCAAGTAACATTGGGAAAGTACAAGTTGGAATTTCATTTTTGAACAAAAGTTAGTCGTTAGTGACTGAGAAACATACAATGGCGTGGCTGCATAGGGGGACCAGAGATGGGCCTCTTCAGATTAAAAATCACAAATATCTAATCCGATATGTGGTCTTCAATTGAAAGTCCGGGCGGAAATCACGGAAATCATCTTATACTAATGACTTTCAATTTTACAGGTTTCTGGCAACAAAACAGATTTTATGTTCCCAGAATCCAGCTCTTATATTCCTAGAGGCTGCAATCGCTTTAGGCCAGAACAACTGTGGTGTGAGATATGGCAGTTCTATTGCTGTCTAGCCTGGTCCAAATTCAACCCGAGAAAGGGCAAACTGTTTACTCTCGGTTTCTTGCGAATTTTTCGACAAACACACGATTCAAATGTTAGCACTTCTTTGTAGCAATGTCATAATAATAAAAGCTGAAAAAAGGGAGGAGAAGAACAAACGGAGCAAGAGTAAAGAAAGAAACGGTGGACGAATGTGTCAATAATCGCCGATCCAATTTGCTTGGTGACTCAGCGATAAAAAACATGAGCTGAATCATTGCATATCTTACACATCGCCTGTGAGATCTGTACACTCTGGTAAAATCCTTGCGTAACTCTCAAACGATCTTAAGGTAAAATCCTTGCGTAACTCTCAAACGATCTTAAGGTAAAATCCTTGCGTAACTCTCAAACGATCTTAAGGTAAAATCTTTGCGTAACTCTCAAACGATCTTCACGTAAAATCTTTGTGTAACTCTCAAACCATCTTCAGGTAAAATCCTTGCGTAACTCTCAAACGATCTTAAGGTAAAATCTTTGTGTAACTCTCAAACGATCTTCAGTTAAAATCCTAAAAAAAACTCTCAAACGATCTTAAGGTAAAATCTTTGCGTAACTCTCAAACGATCTTCAGATAAAATCCGTGCGTAACTCTCAAACGATCTTAAGGTAAAATCTTTGTGTAACTCTCAAACGATCTTCAGATAAAATCTTTGCGTAACTCTCAAACGATCTTCAGGTAAAATCTTTGCATAACTCTCAAACGATTTTCATGTAAAATCCTTAAAAAACTCTAAAACGATCTTATGTAAGATCCTTGCGTAACTCTCAAACGATCTTCAGGTAAAATCCTTGCATAACTCTCAAACGATCTTCAGGTAAAATCCTAAAAAAAACTCTTAAATGATGTTAAGGTAAAATCTTTGCGTAACTCTCAAACGATCTTCAGATAAAATCCGTGCTTAACTCTCAAACGATCTTGACGTAACATTTTTGCGTAACTCTCAAACGATCTTATGGTAAAATCTTTGTGTAACTCTCAAACGATCTTCAGATAAAATCTTTGCGTAACTCTCAAACGATCTTCAGGTAAAATCTTTGCATAACTCTCAAACAATCTTCAGGTAAAATCCTTAAAAAACTCTCAAACGATCTTAATGTAACATCTTTGCGTAACTCTCAAACGATCTTCAGGTAAAATCCTTGCATAACTCTCAAACGATCTTCAGGTAAAATCCTTGCGTAACTCTCAAACCATCTTCAGGTAAAATCCTTGCGTAACTCTTAAACGATCTTAAGGTAAAATCTTTGCGTAACTCTCAAACGATCTTCAGATAAAATCCGTGCGTAACTCTCAAACGATCTTCAGATAAAATCTTTGCGTAACTCTCAAAGATCTTCAGGTAAAATCTTTGCATAACTCTCAAACGATCTTCATGTAAAATCCTTAAAAAACTCTCAAACGATCTTAATGTAACATCCTTGCGTAACTCTCAAACGATCTTATGGTAAAATCTTTGTGTAACTCTCAAACGATCTTAAGGTAAAATCCTTGCGTAACTCTCAAACCATCTTCAGGTAAAATCCTTAAATAACTCTCAAAACACCTAAGAGATTATTCTTTCCTAATTTTAAAACAAACTTAACACAAAACCCTTAAAAATTTTCATCATCTTTTAGGATACTATCCTTAAATAACTCTGAAACGATCTTAACATAACTCTCTACTCTGAAAACGATCTTAACCGAAAATCCTTCACATATTCTAGGATAGTATTTAGATAAAAATAAAAAAAATAATAGGAAATACTCAGATGATCACAAAAAAGGAATAATTGTTTAATTACTCTCCTTCCATGAACTTCAAATAATTCTGTAAAAATACGCTCAAAAAGAACATAGTATAAAAATCTTAACTACTCCTTTGACGATCTTAAGGAAAAAAACCCAACTAACTCTCAATCGAGATCATGTTCAGATAATCGACATTACTCATCTTGTCTATGTATGTCCACACGGTCACGTTCTTGTCTATACGAGTTAATATGGTCGCTGGTATTACTCCTATGTGTATCGCCGGTAATCTAGTCCATATAATTATGTATGGTCGCTGGTGTTACTCCTTTATGTATCGCTGGTAATCTAGTCCATATATGTATGGTGGCTGGTATTACTCCTTTATGTATCGCCGTTAATCTAATATTATATGTATGGTCTCTAGTCGTGTTCCTATATGTATCGTTGACCATCTTGTCCGTAGATTACCGGTGATACGTATAAGAACGATACCAGCGACTATACATACGAAATATACCAGCGACTATACATATTATGTATAGTCGATGGTATTGTTCCTATACGTATCACCGGTAATCTAGTCCATTATATGTATGATCGCTGGTATTGTTTTTTTTATGTATCATCGGTAATCTTGTTCATATTACATGGTTGCTGTCTTGTTTTTTCTGTATCACCGGTAATCTTGTTCATATTACATGGTTGCTGTCTTGTTTTTTCTGTATCACCGGTAATCTTGTCCATATATTATGTGGTTGCTGTCTTGTTTTTTCTGTATCACCGGTAATCTTGTTCATATATTATGTGGTTGCTGTCTTGTTTTTTCTGTATCACCGGTAATCTTGTCCATATATTATGTGGTTGCTGTCTTGTTTTTTCTGTATCACCGGTAATCTTGTCCATATATTATGTGGTTGCTGTCTTGTTTTTTCTGTATCACCGGTAATCTTGTCCATATATTATGTGGTTGCAAGTCTTGTTCCTATCAGTATCGCTGACCATCTTGTCCATTTAAGTTTGGTCGCTACTTTTGTTGTTATAAGTCCACGTGGTCGCAGTTTTGTCCATATAGGTGTGGTAGCTGGTCTTGTTTCTGCAAGTCCACAGAATCGCAATCTATGGTCACTAGTCTTGTCCATATAGGTGTGGTAGCTGGTCTTGTTCCTACAAGTCCACAGAATCGCAATCTATGTCACTAGTCTTGTCCATATAGGTGTGGCAGCTGGTCTTGTTCCTACAAGTCCACAGAATCGCATTCTATGGTCACTAGTCTTGTCCATATAGGTGTGGTAACTAGTCTTGTTCCTACAAATCCACAGAATCGCATTCTATGGTCACTAGTCTTGTCCATATAGGTGTGGTAGCTAGTCTTGTTCCTACAAATCCACAGAATCGCAATCTATGGTCACTAGTCTTGTCCATATAGGTGTGGTACTAGTCTTGTTCCTACAAATCCACAGAATCGCAATCTATGGTCACTAGTCTTGTCCATACATTTTCACATGGTCGCTCTATTGTCCATATATGTCTCGTCGCTAATTTTGTTCAGATATGTTTGCTCGGTGGATTTGTACATTCATCTCCATGTGGTCGCTATTTTGTTTATGTGTGTATATATAATTATATAATTATATATATATATATATATATATTTATATATATATTCTCACCAGTCTTGTCCATATATGCCCACACTGTGCCGCAAGGAGTTGAGGGATGCACAACCCTATTTTCTGTACAAGATAGATAAATAATAAACTGGTAATAATAATAAACAATCTTTCATCGCCACCACCTTATCTGCCAGGTACCACTGGTTTACACTCTTCCATCGCCACCACCTTATCTGCAAGTTACCACTGGTTTACACTCTTCCATCGCCACCACCTTATCTGCAAGTTACCACTGGTTTACACTCTTCCATCGCCACCACCTTATCTGCAAGTTACCACTGGTTTACACTCTTCCATCGCCACCACCTTATCTGCCAGGTACAACTGGTTTACACTCTTCCATCGCCACCACCTTATCTGCCAGGTACCACTGGTTTACACTCTTCCATCGCCACCACCTTATCTGTCAGATACAACTGGTTTACACTCTTCCATCGCCACCACCTTATCTGCAAGTTACCACTGGTTTACACTCTTCCATCGCCACCACCTTATCTGCAAGTTACCACTGGTTTACACTCTTCCATCGCCACCACTTTATCTGCCAGGTACAACTGGTTTACACTCTTCCATCGCCACCACCTTATCTGCCAGGTACCACTGGTTTACACTCTTCCATCGCCACCACCTTATCTGCCAGGTACAACTGGTTTACACTCTTCCATCGCCCCCACTTTATCTGTCAGATACAACTGGTTTACACTCTTCCATCGCCACCACCTTATCTGCCAGGTACAACTGGTTTACACTCTTCCATCGCCCCCACTTTATCTGCCAGGTACAACTGGTTTACACTCTTCCATCGCCACCACCTTATCTGCCAGGTACCACTGGTTTACACTCTTCCATCGCCCCCACTTTATCTGTCAGATACAACTGGTTTACACTCTTCCATCGCCCCCACTTTATCTGTCAGATACAACTGGTTTACACTCTTCCATCGCCACCACCTTATCTGTCAGATACAACTGGTTTACACTCTTCCATCGCCCCCACTTTATCTGTCAGATACAACTGGTTTACACTCTTCCATCGCCACCACCTTTTCTTTCAGATACAACTGGTTTACACTCTTCCATCGCCACCACCTTATCTGCCAGGTACAACTGGTTTACACTCTTCCATCGTCACCACCCTATCTGCCAGGTACAACTGGTTTACACTCTTACATCGCCACCCCTCATCTTCCAGATACACCGGGTTTACGATCTTACATCGTCACCACCTTATCTGCCAGGTACAACTGGTTCATACTCTTACACACAGAGAGACAGAGACAGAAATTGATAGGTAGATAGTAGATAGACAAAGAGAGAAAGAAAGAACGTCTTCCATGCTGAGGGTTTTTGAACCAAACCCTAACTTGGTTTATTTTGGCTACGAATCGGATTTTGAACTTTTTTTTATTTTTATAACTTTTACTTTTTTTTTTTGGTTCTGTTCCAGGTTATCATTTCCTCCTTTATTTGAATATAAAAAAGTTTTGCAGCCGAAAATATTAGAACTACATCTAAAAGCTTTTATTTCCTAGCATATAAACCTTAAAGCTTTGTTTACAGTCATCGATCAACAGACCCAAAGCTGTGCGTGCGGTAAGCCTTGTGATAAGCGCTCAAGAAACAGATCACAGCGCTTCATTAGACCAGCTGCTCAGTGGAGGAACAGGTGCTCCGAGAAAACTGCTGACTTTCTCACATCTTTCTCTTTCATCTCTCGCTGGTTTTTTCTCTCCCTCCTCTCTCCCTTCCTCCCTCTCTCTCTCTCTCTCTCTCTCTCTCTCTCTCTCTATATATATATATATATATATATATATGTATGACATGTCTGTCTGTCTCTGTCTCTGTCTCTGTCTCTCTGTCTATCTCTCTCTCTCTCTCTCTCTCTCTCTCTCTCTCTCTCTCTCTCTCTCTTCTTCTTTCTTCTTCATCTTCTTCTTCTTCTTCTTCTCTCTTTCTGACCGTCTCTTTCTCTCGAGCGCGCTCTCTCTGAAAAAAACCTGTCTCGTCATTCTGTTAAACAATATTTTCAGTTTTGATTTGCTGGTGCTGAAACAGCTTTAAGCCAGGATCTGTTTTATGATCTACGTGTGCTACTATTAAAGATTGATGAAACAACTTAAGGCAGAAAGTGTTAGGTCTAATGTTAAACTACATCTGGTGTTGTTTCTACTTCCGTGGCACAGCTATACAGGTTGTGTGTCAATTCTTTACTCAAATGTTAAACAATTTATTTTAAATTTTATCTTGTGTTGTTTCCACTTTTGTCGTACAATCATACAAATAGTGTGTCAATACCTTACCTAAACTTTGTACGTTATATTATTTTAAACTTTATCTAGTGTTGTTTCTACGTTCGTTATACAATTATGCAAGTTTTGTGTTAGTCTTACCCAAAAGTACTTTACATTTTAAACTTTATCTGGTGTTTTTTCTACGTTGGCCATACAATTATACAAGTTGTGTGCTAGTTAAAGCCAAATGTACATTATATTCTAAACTTTCATGGTATCCTTTCTTCTTTCGTCGCACAATCATACAAGTTGTGGGTGAATTCTTTACCAAGATGTTGAACATTATATTTGAAACTCAAATGATCTTGTTTCTACTTTCGTCGATCAATTGACAAAGTTGTGTGTCGGTTCTTTTCCTAAGTCCCACTGCCCAGCATGCCGCGTTACGAGCTATCAGAAAGTGATATCTGTGTAGTTACAGTTACTAGACTAACAGCGCTGTATAAAAATGATATTTGTTTAGTTATTTGACTCAATATGTTAGGTTCAGTTCGGGATTCTCGGGCTACACACTGTACGAGGAGTGTGCTACTCGGAGATGCAGGTCCACTACTGCTCAAGCGTCCTCTTCTTATTCCTACTATTATTCCTACTGGTTACGATCACTTAAAATTTTGAAGGCAGAAAATTTAATCCAAACAATATCAGCACTGGTGTGGTGTTGGCCAACATGGATATGTCACTATTGTTTTTCCAAAAGTTAGAAAAAAGGGAGAAAATAAAATGAAGTTGAAGGCTGATAGACATACCAAATTTCGAATATTTCAAACTCTCGCCCCCTGTTTGGTTTCAATTTTTCCCGTGGAACAGTATTACGAAGGTTTATGTTTTGTTTTTTTCCCCTATGTCTTATCCTGTTTTTTTAACCAGGTTAGTTACATTGGAATTTTGTAGGTTAATTTTTTTAACTTTTGAAAAATTATCTAGGGAGGAAATGTTTAATGGATAATTTGTCTATATGGGAGGTGTTTAATGTAAAATGTATCTATAGAGGAAATGTTTAATGGATAATTTATCTATAGAGGAAGTGTTTAATGTACAATGTATCTATAGAGGAAATGTTTAATGTATAATGTATCTACAGTGGAAATGTTTAATGAATAATCTATCTATATGGGAAGTGTTTAATGTATAATGTATCTATAGATGAGTTGTTTAATGTCTAATGTATCTATATGAGAAGTGTTTAATGTATAATGTATCCATAGATGAGTTGTTTAATGTCTAATGTATCTATATGGGAAGTGTTTAATGTATAATGTATCTATAGATGAGTTGTTTAATGTCTAATGTATCTATATGAGAAGTGTTTAATGTATAATGTATCTATAGATGAGTTGTTTAATGTCTAATGTATCTATATGAGAAGTGTTTAATGTATAATGTATCTACACGGGACATGTTTCATGTATAATGTATCTACACGGGACATGTTTAATGTTTAATGTATCTATATGAGAAGTGTTTAATGTATAATGTATCTACACGGGACATGTTTAATGTCTAATGTATCTACACGGGACATGTTTAATGTATAATGTATCTACACGGGACATGTTTAATGTATAATGTATCTACACGGGACATGTTTAATGTATAATGTATCTATATGAGAAGTGTTTAATGTATAATGTATCTACACGGGACATGTTTAATGTATAATGTATCTACACGGGACATGTTTAATGTCTAATGTATCTATATGAGAAGTGTTTAATGTATAATGTATCTACACGGGACATGTTTAATGTCTAATGTATCTATATGAGAAGTGTTTAATGTATAATGTATCTACACGGGACATGTTTAATGTATAATGTATCTACACGGGACATGTTTAATGTATAATGTATCTATATGAGAAGTGTTTAATGTATAATGTATCTACACGGGACATGTTTAATGTCTAATGTATCTATATGAGAAGTGTTTAATGTATAATGTATCTACACGGGACATGTTTAATGTCTAATGTATCTATATGAGAAGTGTTTAATGTATAATGTATCTACACGGGACATGTTTAATGTATAATGTATCTACACGGGACATGTTTAATGTATAATGTATCTACACGGGACATGTTTCATGTCTAATGTATTTACACGGGACATGTTTAATGGATAATGTATCTATATGAGAAGTGTTTAATGTATAATGTATCTACACGGGACATGTTTAATGTATAATGTATCTGCACGGGACATGTTTAATGGATAATGTATCGATAGAGGAAATGTTGAATGGATAATGTATCTATAGAGGAAATGTTTAACGTATGGTGTATCTATATGGGAAGTAATTAATGTATAATGTATCCATAGAGAAAATATTAAATGTATAATGTATTTATAGAGGAAATGTTTAATGTATAATGTATCTATAGAGGAAATGTTTAATGTATAATGTATCTATAAAGTAAATGTTTATTTTATAAATTATTTTTTGAGGAAATGTTTCATGGATAATGTATCTCTATGGAAAGTGTTTAATGTATAATGTATCATTAGAGAAAATATTTAATACGTAATGTATCAAAAGATTAAATGTTTATTCTATAATGTATTTATAGAGGAAATGTTCAATGGATAATGTATCTCTATTGAAAGTGTTTAATGTATAATGTATCTGTAGAGGAAATGTTTAACGTATGGTGTATCTATAGAGGAAATGTTTAACGTATCATGTATCAATAGAGGAAATATTTAATGTGTAATGCATAGAGGACATATTTAACGTATGATGTATCTATAGAGAAAATGTTTTATGTATAATGTATCCATAGAGGAAATGTTTAACGTATGATGTATCCGTAGAGGAAATGTTCAACATATGATGTATCAATAGAGGAAATGTGAACTGATACCTGCTGTATCCAAACCCGATAGCACTAAATCTACAAGAAGGACATTTTTTATGCCAGGCATTATTAAATTTAACAAGTATAGCAAAAAAAAATCCAAACCGAAAACCCGATGTAACGAGAAGCACTCACCTAATCGTACTTTGGTTAAAAAACGTCATGAAACCATCATGAGGGAGATGCTACTTGTCATAAACATTCTGCGATCAAATCCAGACGTTTTTCTCAAGTTTTGACTCTTCCAATATAAATTTGTGAAATGCTGAGCCAAGTTTCACGGATTTAACAGAATAGTAACACTTGGCACCAGGTTGATCATCCGTGTCCAAAATACTTTCTCCTCTCACATAACTGGTCCAGCCGTGACGTGCGTGAGGACGAAGCTTCCTCTATCACCGAGACTAGATCTGTTATAATTATACATGCGTATTGTGCTGCTCTGCTTGTTTCTCTCTTGTTTCCCTGGTGTTTGCCGCTGACTAGATCGAGATCTGCGCCGCGCGCAGTGTGAAAACAGCCCGACACAGTCTTAACGGTTCTCTCAATAGACCACTCTCACTGCGCGTGCGCTAAAACGGCTGCCTGTCTAGTCACCGACGGCCCTCCAATCTCTCTGTCCACACAGTTACATCAAATAGTCTGCTATAATTGTCCCCTTTTGTTTCGCACATTTGACCACTTAAGTGTGTAATGTGATGATACATTTAGGTTTTTTATTTGAAACATCATCTATGTCTTGCAATTACCACTGTACTCTATTTTCACAATTATTCTGTTTACTTGACCCTATTGATTGTTTTTTCCTGACGGAAGCCAATTATTAGCGAACATCATCAGGCAAAGCAATTTTTTTTTATATTTAGAGAGTACAATAATTAGAAGCCAGTGAAACAATAAAGTTATAAAACAAAAAGAGTGTCACCACTGATTTAGACCAGCCTGGAATCACACGGTGACAGGTCTGATACCTCTTGGACCGCGTTTCCCGTTTCATCAAGTCAGTGTTTCTTACCGCGTACTACACTCTTTACAGCAGAACAACAGACCACACCAAAAGTCGGAGTATGCGTATATATTTATATATATGCATACTCCGACTTTTATGTATTATATATATATAATATATATATATATATATATATATATATATATATATATATATATATATATATATATATATATATATATATATGTATATGTATTTTTTTTAAATTTAATATAATTTTTATTTTTGATTGAAACAATAGTTTCATTTACCAATCATATTTTCATTTCTTACTACCGCAACGAAAATGCAGATAAGAAGGAAGTATCTGAATGCCAACAATTTATCCTGTCCGAATCTTGTATCGCCCAAGTGAAAAGCAACATTTTGTGTTAAAAAATACACACAAAATGTTTCCTCACTTCAACCAGAGCAGTGCCCACTTGGATCCAACAGTTTGACAATTCTCTCTCTCTCTCTCTCTCTCTCTCTCTCTCTCTCTCTCTCTCTCTCTCTCTCTCTCTCTCTCTCTCTCTCTCACTCTCTTTTTCTCCCTCCCTCTCTCTCTCACTCTCTCTCTCTTTTTCTCCCTCTCTCTCTCTCTCTCTTCTTTCCCTCTCTCCCTCTCTCACTCTCTTTTTCTCCCTCTCTCACTGTCTCTCTCTCCCTCTCTCCCTCTCTCTCTCCCTCTGGCTCTCTCTCCTTCTATCTCTCTCTCTCTCACTGTGACTTACAAAAGTAAGAAACCATGGTATATAATCGATAGTTTTGCCACTTCTCTGTCTCTCTGTCTCTCTGTCTCTCTCTCTCTGTCTCTGTCTCTGTCTCTCTCTCTCTCTCTTTTTTTTTTTTCCTTCTGTTGGTCTCTGTCAGTCTGTCTGTCTCTCTTTCTCTCTCTCTGACTTACAAAGGGAAGAAATCATATTATATAATCGATGTTTCACTCATACTTCACAGACCAAATCCCTAAGGTCGAGTTACTGAGGTGATTCTTTCTGAATTCATTAATACTATGGTGCTTTTAAGCGGGGTTTTTTTGGCCTATCTTTATTTGAGACGTGTGCCATTTTCACCGAGGATCAGCCGGCTCTAGAGCGGAGAGAATGCGATATATAAGTTGATAATAGCCGGATTTTGTTAATTCTCATCACTGTAGCAGTGTCTGAAGCTCGATTAGTGTACTTTTAAAAGGCCCTCTTTAAACCCACACGCGGGTACTGCGCGCGCGTGACAATGTCATCATCATCACCATCATCATTAACAACAACAACAACAACAACAACAACAACAACAACAAAAATAATAAAAAATAATAAAAATTGTAATGATGATGATGATAATAATAATAATAATAATAATAATAATAATAATAATAATAATAATAATAATAATAATAATAATAGTAATAATAATAACGACGGTGATAATAATAAAAGTACAGCCAAAAGCAGAAGAAGAATGAAAAAAGAAATAAGAACAGTATTAATTTGGTCTCACAACACTCTTTTGTAAATCAGTCAAAGGCATGGCTATAACGTCTTTAGACTTGTGATGAAACATTTGAGACAAAGTCGACATTTCCATCTTTATGAGTCTAGTGAATTTTGATTATTCTTTGGTGATGAATAATCGAATATTTAGAAATAAAAATAAAGAATCATACAATTCTTATGGTTCTCATGATTTTCTTCAACTTACTATATGTTGTGTTGATTTTAACAAAATGGGTACCACGAAATCAAACTTAAATAAATCGTAACAGCCAACTGAGGCAACAAAAAACCTACATAAAAAACAATTTCCTCATAAGGTTGGACTGAAAAGTTTGAGGTAACATCCGCCACTGTGTTTGCAGATTTCGACTTACAGAAGTAAAGCTTAAAAAAACAACAACCTACTGTTATCCCTGTTTCGACCTAGAGCATTAAAAATAATAAACATCTAAAATCCCGTTTGAGACTTATGAGGGTTAACACAGCAATGATGTCAATGCTTAGGCCTAGAAAAAGTAAAAAAAAATAAAAATCCATTTCTTGATATCCCTGTTAAGACCTACAAATGTAAAAATAAACTTCTTCTTTTATCACATTTTACAGGTACAGTGGTAAAAAAGCAGCTTCCAATTAAATATCCTTGTTTAGACCACAATAATAGAAATAATAAACCTTAATGTTATCCTTGTTTTGACCTTAACTTACAATGAGATACATTTAATATCCCTAATTAGACCTAAAAATTACAGAATCTAGTAATATCCTTGTTTGACCTTCAAAGTTACAAATAACAAGCACCTATCAATATCTCTTATTAGACCTGAGGGAGTAAGAAACAGCAGACAGCAGCTAATACTCCTGCTTTGACCTACGGAGGTAGAAAAAAAAACAAGAACCTCCTGATAGTCTGGACGAGAGGTGATCCTGTCAATATCACTAAATGCGATACCACTCGATGTATACAAGGTTATTTGTAAGGTAAGCGAAGGAAGAGTTCTCTATGATAATAGGGAAAGAATCGAATATCTGGTCAGTGAGAGAGGAGTTGTGTAGAGTTCTCAACAGTAAACCGCGTAGCCTGAGGAGGTGAGGGGTTTGTTCAAACAGTTGTTCCCATCATGCACCGAGACAAAGAAATTAGCGCACGCTCGATATAAAATCAACAACAAATGGGCTAAAACCAAACATTATGGCAGTCCACAGAGCTCCAGTCCTATTACATTGGTGAACGTGAAAGATGAATGGCGCACGGAAGTGCGAAGGTGTGAAGTTTAGTCTAAGAACTTCCAGCGAAGGATCAATTTCTGTATTTGTTTCCCTGTGTTGGGTACGAGAGACACAGGACAAAACACACAAAGATCAAACGCACTCTTTCTGCGGCTGTTGTCAGCTGTAGTCGTCGCCCTTTCTACTCGTCATCGCACCGCACACCCTTGGGCCTAGCGTGACGTGTGATCGGAGAGGCAGTAGTCGGGGTGTCGACAGCTTCACCGCACACCCTTGGGCCTAGCGTGACGTGTGATCGGAGAGGCAGTAGTCGGGGTGTCGACAGCTTCACCAGCGCACACCCTTGGGCCTAGCGTGACGTGTGATCGGAGAGGCAGTAGTCGGGGTGTCGACAGCTTCACCAGCGCACACCCTTGGGCCTAGCGTGACGTTGTTGTGATCGGAGAGCCAGTAGTCGGGGTGTCGACAGCTTCACCGCACACCCTTGGGCCTAGCGTGACGTGTGATCGGAGAGGCAGTAGTCGGGGTGTCGACAGCTTCACCAGCGCACGTATTGAAGTTGGTTTTTTATCATAACTTGCCGCTTGCTTGAGTTGTAGTTAGGATGTTTGGCAAATGGTTCCTAGAAGAGCTTATTGGATTTTTTTTTCTTTTACATTTCCATTATGCTTGTT